>CM074948.1:11274111-11284528 GCA_037577455.1 Pangasius macronema | reverse complement strand
AGCCCTTCTCTCACAGATGCCGTCTTATGGTTATTGGGCTGCAGTCAGCATCAGTAAGGGCCTTAATCTGGGTCGAGCATTGGCCAAAAAAGGCTTTCTGTTTTTGAACGTGGTAGGATTGTTGAGCTGCACAAGCAAGGGATCTCACAATGCGCCACGGCTGCCAAGGTTGGATGCAGTAGGACAGTCATTTTAAATTTCTTAAAAGATCCTGAGAGTTATGGGACAAAAAAAATCAAGTGGTAGACCCAAAAGAATTNGAGGTTGGACGCAGTAAGACAGTCATTTTAAATTTCTTAAAAGATCCTGAGAGTTATGGGACAAAAAAAAATCAAGTAGTAGACCCAAAAGAATTTCACCTGCGTTGAGCCGGAGGATCTGAGGGGCTGTCGACAGCATCTGCGAGAGAAGGGCTTAAAGAACAAAAAACGTCTTCGAAAGCCACGTCTCCTCCAACACCACAAACTTTGCAAAGCAGTAGTAACTAGTGTCCTTGATACAAAAGTATTGGCATCCTTCAAAAGAAAAAGATTAAAAAAAATATCATGTGAAATTCTTGCTCATTTCCATGAAGGTTGCCAATCCATACAGCGATATCAGACGTGATGCACACAAGGCCATGGGAAATAAAATTCAAATGCAACGTAAAACAAATTAATAAAACAGCCCTGCCGTTTATGTACATGCTTGTGAATGTTTACAGGCAGCTCCACCTAAGCGAGCTCAGAGACATCAGACACACTGATGAACCTGAAAGAATCCATGTGTAAGTAAAGAGTGAGGGAGGTATGATTAGATGAGAGGAGGACAGGAGAAAATCACAGGGAATGGAGCTGCTAGAACTCTGACCTTGTGCAGCACTGAATAACAGAAGACAGAGAACAAAGGAAAGGGAACAGGAGACAGATAGAGATAGCGAGAGCGCGCGCGAGAGAGAGAGAGCACAAGAGCTAGAGTGAAAGATAGGAGATAAACACAAACTAATCAGAAATTAGAGGTTTCAGTTCCAAACCTGTCACTCAACTTAGACAGTGCGTGTCAGCGTGCTGGTGTTCGTGAGTGAGTATGTGTTTAAGAAGGAGAACACGTGCGCACACACGCACACATGCGAGCACGCATGCGTCATTAAAGAAGCTAAAATACAAAAACAAAATCAACATTTTTCAAATCTTCTGCACAAAATAGGAAAATAGGAAGCGTTTTACAAAACACATCTAGAAAGAAGTCATATATTGTGCCTCTCACATTTCGATATTTTAAAGATGTGAATGAGACCATAAATCAGCACCTTAAAGGACCTAACTGGAAACCTTCTGAAAAGCAGCCAAACATGTCTTTACGAAAATGCTCAGGAACTGCTTATCAATTATTAAGAACAATTTTTATGCATAGAGCTTCAAACCATTAGTGAAAAAGGCTTTGAAGCAACCTGGGTGCATGGGCTTAAAAAGAAAATGAATTTAGAAATAAATAAATAAATAAATAAATAAACGCCTTCCTCTCTGTTGGAAATGTTAGGCAGCACTTCTTGTTGGATTAAGAAGCTGAATTACGCTGTTTAAGTAGTGCCTTTGAAATTTTCAGTGGAAGCACTACACTTAAGCTGCCATTACGGCTACTCTTGAATGCTTGTTTATAATATATGAAATAACAAGCAGTTTATCGGCCGTGGCTTTTACAGAGCCAGCATGGAGGTTTTAATCTTGGCCATTTGAAGAGGCCAAAGTGAATAAGAGGAGGACAAATAAGAGAGAGAGAGAGAGAGAGAGAGAAATTGAGAGAAGGAGTGCCATATTATAGTTCATTGCACACAGGAACAAATTTTCTCTTCAGGCTGTTTTTTATAACTTGTGCCTCATTTATGGAATATTATGACACTGCTCTGTATACAAATGTTATCTTTCTAGCTCAAGGGGATTCAAGTAAAATTTCTGAAGCCACCTTTTAATGCTTAACCATTACCGATTATTTCAAGGCTATAAATAAGACACATGAAGTTTAAGTGCTCGTGTTTTCTTTTGTAGTGGAGCGTCATGTTACCGTTACAGACTCCATGCTCAAGTTTGAACTGGAAGCAGGAAAATATATGCATCCATGTCCAACTGGCTTTAAACACCATTTTTCTCATCAAAATTTCTCTTTTTTTTTGTAAACAAGTCATGACATTACTTCACAAAGTCAGATCAGAGAGGGAAAATGAAATAAAAATGAAAGTCTGTGAAAAGTCTCCCCTTTTCCAATGAGCTGCCATCAGCTAAATAATCGACATAAACACATGATTGGATAAACCTCAAAAGAGGATTAGTGACAGAAGCTGTAGTGTTTAGCCTGGAAAAAAAAATAGGCCATTTTCTCCATCTTCTATGTTGATTGCTTTTCCTATCATATTTTTCGTGTTTCGAGCTGTTTAAATGCATCATTGAGCCTTCGTCCACCAGTCAACAATGCCTGGTTACGTTATATTCGTCCTCCTTGCATTTGCGCTACAAAGAGGGGGAAAAAAAACATGGACACCTACATGTTCGTTATGTTAGCAACATTCTAGCCAGGTAACTGTGATAGAATGAGTTATATTTACTTCCTCAAAACAGTGAAATGTTGTGGATTTAACAAGCTAATATATCTGTATTCTGATTGTTCTAAAGCAAATACTTACGTGTGTGTGTGTGTGTGTGTGTGTGTGTGTGTGTGTGTGTGTGTGTGTGTGTTTTCCTAGTTGGAGTTTACAAGTGTCAATTGAACGCAGCACAACAGCAAACCTTGTGCATTTTCATTCCTAACTATTACAGGAAACATGTGGGCTTTGTAATAACTTAACATGGGTTCCAGCAATGTACACTTTTATCAAGAGCATTTGCTTTTTGAGAGAATCTGACACTCCACCCACTTCCCAACATGTAGTCTAGCTGTAAGAACCACTTTCTTCTACACTCACACGTAGAAGAAAGGAAAAGCAGACAGAATGCTGTAGCAACAACGAATTCCCCTTGGGGTGCAATACGAAGGGATCCAGAGAAAGGAAAAGCTCTCAAGAGGCTAGAAGCCTCCAGCTGCTCCTGCTATCTTAGTGTGAGTGAGCTGAATATAGGGCTCTTCCTTTACCCCTTTCCCTGAGGAGAACTCTAAATTTACCCCTCTCTCTGTAATTACCAGCGGGCCCAAAGCCCCAGTCCAGATGTTGTAGCTACAGTGAGACAGAAGAGAACATACGGAGAGAATAAAAGTTTTAAGCTCTCTAAAGAGCAACACCTTTGTGGAAATGATGATGTGTGCTGATGTGTTTAGTGTCTTCACCAAATGCTGATGCAAGATGGACTCTCCTACAAGCTCTATTTAAATTCAGGAGTAAATGAAGAGACAAAGCAGGTGAGGTATGATCAGCTTATGCACAGGAGTTGAAGTAAATAGATAAATAGATGCAGAATCAAAAGAAGTGATTCAGGAGGAATGAGAAGTGATTTAGTCGGGGGTATGGAGAGGATATAGCACATGAACTAGACCAGGATGAAACCTAATCCAAATCCAGGAAGCTCATTGGGAAATGTCATGTGAGGATGGATATTAATACACTGCCATCAACAGTTTTCAAGCACTATATTTTTAGCATTTTAAATGCTTTAAAAAATCTTGAAGGAAAGAGTAGATATTAGTGAAGCAAGAAATGTATTATGTTCGGTGAATTGAGAAATGGTAGGATCATACTAGAACAATTTCACTCTATTCTAATTGTAGGTCAAACTTTTATCACTGTAGGCACACCACATATTTAATTGGTGTTACAGTTAATGCTAGGACTGTCCATGAGAATTTTAAGAATAGGCTTAACAGGTTTGCTGTCTAATACAGTTTGGAGTGGGTTATCTGCCTTTAATAAAATACTAATTTAGAGTCCCATTAGGATCCGAGAGCAACCAGTTAATAAGTTCCACAAAGATTTTTTTTTAATTTAAAAACTATGCTGTATAATTCCGTTTAGTTGGTGACAATAATAGCAATTAAAGTGCAATAGAACAAACATGAGATGTGCCAAAATCTGTCTTGTAACAGTCATATGTTACATGAAAAAGCTATGGTGCTGACTCCATTTGAGGAGTTAAAACATGAGCACAGAAAAGCAATAACAAGAGGAAGAGCATAATGAGGTATGAAGTAAGAAGACAGCTGATGGATAATGAGATATCCGTGGAAAATGTGAATGCTCTGATAAAATCCCCTGTAAAAGCTACATGTTTGAATAGAACAAAGCCTGGACATGACCAAGACACATGTGTTACTATTGTCCTGGATTTTGGGTGGGAAAACACTGGATGGAGTGGAAGAAGAGAGTGGATGGAGGGAAGGTGGATGGATGGATTCACCATGTCTCCCTCCTTTGTGTATGTGTGTGTAAGTAAGTGGCAACAGATGGTCTTATGGACTCACCGTCTCTCCCTTTTTTATCCAGCGTGCTCTTCAGCATGTTGACCGAACAGTAAAGAACCCCATCTATGAACGAAGAAATGTCTACTGAAGATGTGCTGTCACCTACCATCTCCAGCTTTGCAAATTCTATAAGGAAAAAGAAGGAGAGTAGAAGAGGGAGAGAAAAAAAAAACAAAGGACTGATTAGGAATAATCCAATAAAGTGTTGAGAGCTTAACATCCGTGTGTGTGGTGTAAAGCACAATCCAATCCTCAGTGAGTCAATTTTAAGTCAGTTCATTATTCTCTACTGGCTTAGGTTACAGCACAGTCCCTAAAAACTACAAAGTCAGCTTAACAGAGCCTTTCCGCCTCAGAAGTTTCACGATAACCAGAGCCATTTTAAACTTCTTTTTCATTTATACATTCCACATATCCATATTTATTCATTCTCGCTCCAAGGTTGCTCAAGAAGGACACAAGTAAAACTTTTTTTTAACATGGAGAACTCTGGAATTCACCCCACTGCTCTCTACTTTCCTCTCCTCTTCCTCTCCTCCCTCCTGTTTCATCCTTCACTTTTAACATCTTTTCAGGGTTCACCCTTATCGGTTTCAGATTCAATTAGCCGCTATGAGCAGGTTCAATTTTCTTCGGGAGGGCCAGCAATACCTGGGAGATTTTATCAAGCACCTCCAGCCCCTTTCATGGCTCAAGTTCAAATAACTTTAATTGAAAAGCCTTTTTAATTGAAGTATCGCTGCCATCCTTCCATCTCTCCCCTCCGGCCACCAGCCCCTCTCTATTTGTTAAAACTAGGGGTATTAGAAACGATAATGAGGTAGGAAGACGATAAGTAGAACTTGGGGGTCTTGCTAGTCCTGCATGCATATTCAGAATTGAAATAATAATGATCAGATCTGCTCATGAATAAGATTCGTTTTCAGCATGGAAATCGATAAAACTGTTTGTAGACAATGTGATTGTAAATATGTTAAAATGCCTGCACTAACAAAAACTAGGAGCAAAATAGAGGTGTCTGTGCCCGAGTCATGTACATATCGGTGTTTCTGTGTCCCCACCTGTCAGGGACAATATCAGGCTGTGACACAAGCGAGGTCCACACGTGGCTACACTATGCAGTTAATGAGGCTCCAGCTCCATATGGACATTGTGGCGGTTCCTGTGTGGCCTCAGTGCTGCTTCACTGTTAAGGATGTTAGCACAATACTGAAAGAGCGCTGGTAAACATTTGGGCCTGTGTGTTGTGAGGATGGACTAATTGGGCTACCTGGCACACTTTCTGAAGAGGCCTCGAATGAGCAGTACAGGAACAGCTCAATCTAATCACTTCTGCGAGCACACACACACACACGCACACATACACACCACACACAAATTAGAGGTGCTTTCAGAGGAAATGATCTGTTGAAAAGAGGGTGTGTGGGTGTTGGCGGGTGGGGGAGGGCATCATCAGCCAGTGACAAAAGCCCATCTCTATAACAACCAAGTGACCTCAAAAACCAATTACGTCTGTTAACGGGAAAGAACGAATCTGGTTCCTGGGAAAACCTGTCCTTGACCCTTAGTGAGAGGTCACATTTTCCCTTTTGAACATTAATCATTATTTCCTAGCAAGACCAGAATTCCTAACTAGGCGTAGCTACATTGGAGCGCATTACAGTGTGCCTCAGTCACTTCTTGTAACTACATAGCTTAAATATTTTTATTATTATTAATGGTGTTGCTACCTCCATCTGCAGATTCATTACTTGGTTCTCAGTGCTTTCGTTAACAGCAATACACTTAAATCAAAACTTGAAGTAACAGGGTATTAATAAAGAATAGACTTGATGCCTGATATAATTACCTATATTCAGCAAACAGGAAATAAAACAAACTGATTCTGAAATAACATTTTCTTCCAGGGGGTGGCACAGTGGTATAGCACAACAATCCTGAGCTCAGGTTACTGTCTGTGTGAACTTTTGCATACTCTCCTGTGTCCACATGGGTTTCAGGATCCCAAAAACAATGGCTATGCTTAGGAGCTATATCGCTCATAAGTGTGCATGAGTGCATGTGTCACTCGTGTGTGTGTGTGCATGTTCTGGCATCTCATCCCGGTTATAATCTCTCCTCACACCCAGGGTTCCTGTGATAGGCTCTGGAGCCACTGCAACCCTGATCAGCATAAAACAGTTACTGCAGATGAATGAATTTCCTTCCAGGGTGCAACTTGAAGATTGCTTAAATATTCCAAGCACTTGAAAATCATTGTGAATGATTAATATGCACCTGCTAGAACACATTTTGGATTAAAGATTAAAAAGAATCTTGCCAAAACAAGGAAAACTAAAAAATTAATTAGACATTGGCATGGCTGATGTTTAAGACATCAAGTCTAAAAAGAATATATTAAGCCCTTACAGTATGTAAATATGCTGACCTAATGACAAAGTTTGAGAAATAGTGGATATAGAGGATATGCATTACTCAATGGCTTTTGACTCATGATCTAGAATTTAATACAAATCATCTTCTCCCTGCACTACTGCTGCACAAGGATCGAATAGAGAGCATAATTCTATTGACAACCACTGAAGCGAAACACATCCCTTCTCCACATACACACACCCACACCCACACCCACACCCACACACACCTGAGAGTTGGTTGTGATAGAGAAACTCCATCTGCAGCCTCTGGCCTGCTTTCTGAGCTAGTAGGTAAGGAGTGGAGTAGACAGGATCTCCTGTAGCACACATCACATCTGCCCCACTGAACACCAACACCATGGTCAACAACACATCAGCCTGGAGGACTGCAGAACACAAAGCCTAGAAGCACACACAAACACCCACTCATATATAAACTGTATACACATAATGTACAAACAAGTGACAAATTAAAGGAAAAAAAAAAAAACGTTCGCCCTGTTATGATTTGTAAGGTTTATTTTGTTGGCATGGTTTGAGTCCACTTGTCCACTTGGAGAGAAGAGTCACTGCAAATGAATACAAAGTCATTCTCACTGAACACCTTTATCCTATGAAGAAACATCCTGAAGAAATATCCTTTGGAAGAACGGTTTTCATCCCTCTAGTATAGATCCACAAACTTGTAGAATTCATACCAATGCGCACTGAAGCTGTTCAGGTGTCTCAACACCTTACTAAGACACTTTATGTTGATATTTCCTGTAATTTGGCACCTGTCTGTATATATGTATGCATATACTATATGGCCAAAGGTATGTGGGCACATGATCATCATACGCATATCATCAAATTCCAGATTTAGTCACCCTTTGCTGTTATAATGACCTCCACTCTTCTGGGAAGGCTTTCCACTAGATTTTGAAACATGGCCACTCAAGATCATCCAGTCTGACTTTGGCAAACCATGTGTTCATTGACCTCGCTTTGTGCACAGGGGCACTGCCATGCTGGAACAGGTTGGCAGTGGTTTGGGCCTCTTAGCTCCAGTGAAGGGAAACTGTAATGCTACAGCATACAAAGACATTCTATACAATTGTGTGCTTCCAACTTCGTGGCAACAGTTTACTGAAGGCCCACATATGGATGTGATGGTCAGGTGTCCACATACTTTTGGACATACGTTGTGTATTGATACCTATAAAGTGCAGATACTGTATGCTAGGTTTATCTCATAACACAGCCAATGACCGTAGCTACAAGGTAGACCCAATAAACTGGCAATTCAGTGTATATAATCATGCGCCATAAAATGAAACTGTTGTTTGGGAACACCTTTGCTGGATTCGTCTCAAATAAAGTTATTTGAACAATTTAGTGGAAATGTAATCTCTCTGCTCCTCAGATACACTGTTACCATTTCAGGCATTGCTACACACGCTTGAAGAGCTCCAGACCTGCTTATTTCTTCTTTCTGTAAGTTCCACCGATCCCTGGAATACACATGTAGTACCAATCCTTACTCGCAGTTGCTGAGGATTAAATGCCGTCCAGAATAGTAGGGAGATGTACAAATCCTTTAATAGCTTTGAATTTCGTGAAGAGGTTATAGATGCTGGCCCATGTTACCCCAGTTGAGAGAACAAACACACTGATCTATTAACAGTCCACTGAAAATATAAAGAGAATTGCTTTGGTGCTCAATTATCATCCATCTAATAAAACAGTAGCTGAAATTACTTAATTACTTAAAAATGGCTTAATCCTTCAGGATGATCTCAAGAGTGCTTCTCCTTTTAAGGTACCTCAAAACATCTCCTTCACTTCAGGGGGAGTTCATTTAAGGCTGCAGATCGGATAAAGGGCGAAAACTGTCAATGTATTTAAAAAAAAAGAGCGAAATAAACAATATTCAGTACTTTAGTACTTTAGTATACTTTTAATACATGGTATATTGGACAAAGAATTTCTTATGTCCAGTTCTGAGACACGTTAACAGTAATGAACATTAAATAACAGCATTTCTGTTAAATGAATAATATCTCTGAAGGTGAGGGTTCACCTTGCACATGTATACTATACCACTATATTAGTATAGTACACTATACAACTGCACGTTCATGCAGATATCTAAATCATCCGATCAGGTCGCGGCAACGCAAAGAAAAAAATCATACAGAAACAGACCAAGAGCTTCAGTTAAGGGTCACATCAAATATCAGAAAGAAGAAAAAGTGTGAACTCTGACACTGTGGCGTGGTTGTTTGTACCAGATCGGCTGGTTTGAGTATAAAAAGTCACAGAGACCATTTTTTTCCCCATCCTGATGTTTGATGTGAACATTAACTGAAGCTCTTAATCTTCATCTGCACGATCTTTTGCAGTGTGCTGCTGGCATATGATTGGCTGATTAATAATATACGTATACACACACACACACACACACACACACACACACACACACAGTAAGGGTTGGGTCCAGCAGCTCTAACCCCCATGGCTAGATCAATTCATGAGCTCCCTGAGAATTTCAGATCCAGGAGCTGTTACGTAATTAAAGTTATCCAAAATTAGTTTTGCAGACCATCATTTTTTTCAGATAGAATAATAAAATGCTTGATGGAGCAGTTTCACAAATAAATGCAATTTAGACAGTACAAAGAGTTTCAGAGGCTCCTACATTGTTACTTTCATTAAAAAAAAAAAAATCTGATTCTATGAATATGCAATTGGCAGCACCTCTAACCCTACGCAAGATCACCCTCTTCCCTTGGTAAAGCAGTGCTGCATGCTCTACATTTGCTTAGCAGATGACGCACTAACACTTGCCTGTAATGAGTCCTACTCTGACTCAGAACAGCTGCAGTGATAGAGTAGGTTTCAAACTCAAACAAATTGAAAAAATTCGTTAAAAAATGCATTTTATGAAGTTTAGGATGAGTCTAGCCCAGGTACGTTGCATCACTCTGCTTTATAACATATGCTTTTGCTTGCAAGAGCTAAAACGTATCCGTTCTTCTTGACACTTGATATTCTGGTAAGGAATCTTAAGTCTTGTGTAAAACCTGCAAGAGCCTCAATTTCTTGCCATAGACCCCTGAATAATAGTTGAGGACAGCATTTGAAAGGAAACAAGGCTTCGGCAGAAGGAATGCAGTCAGGCCAATTAAAATGTGATGGGAAAAGAGACGGTCGATAAACAGAATAGTGCACATGGCTTCAGACACAGGCAGAGAGAGAGCCAGTGTAATGCTACCTAACGCTGCCTTTCATGTGAAAAGCTGCAGCTCGCGTACCCTATTGATCCACCCCAAACAGGCCTAATCCGACAGAGAACAAGGACTTCCAGACAGCCAGCAACACCCTCCCAAACACACAAACACACATTCACACAGGCATTTTATATAACTGCATGGATTAGGCTTTAAAAGCAAGCCAATTTCTACAGATACACACAATGTATAACAAGATAAACAACTCAGACAATCAAGAACCATAACACTATATATATATATATATATATATATATATATATATATATATACACACACACACACACACACACACACACACACACA
>CM074948.1:11233694-11274011 GCA_037577455.1 Pangasius macronema | reverse complement strand
TGGGTATTTTTGGGCTGTGGTCTTAAACTTTTGATCAGCTGATGAACAGCCTGTTTGAGTTTAAATGCAGTTTTCAAGTTCACAACTTGTGTATACAAGTTCATGTGATGGGAGTGCAGTAATGCACAACTTTAATCATAGTATATAATGTAGGACACTGGTGCTTGATTCAATACAAGTTTCTACATAGAAAAACTATCGTTTTAAGATGAAAATTATTTATCCAAATAGCCTTGAATGTGCAAGCATGCACAGCCACTTTACATATTGAAAACACTAATAACTGATTCTCAGCTTAAGAAATTCAACAATTTTCCACACTCACACACATTTGTGAACACAGTACCTATACAATCTCATCCCAACCACTGCATGCACCTAGATTACTTTGTAATCTTATCTGTTTCATTTACACACGCTCTCACTTTCTCGTTCATACACTCACCCTAGACACTTCTGTACCACTTTCATCTTACACAATGATTGCACATGCGCACACGCACACACATCCACATAATCCACTTTTCCGCTGCTCATCAGACTGAGAATCAGAGGCATTGTTGATCTGAGTTGATGCTGGCAGTGAAGAAAATAGCTTCGCCGAGGCTTACACAGTAGTTATCCTGAACAAACACAACAACACACCCTGCCAAAATGCAGACACTCAAATACTGCACACACTCCACAAGCAAAAAGAAGCAACAAAACTATCCTAGGGCAGTTTTATTCAGGAGAAAATTCATTTCTCACTGATTTTTCATTATTTTTTGAGGTGTAATGGCAAACTATAGTGTGATATAAACAGAGTGCAGAACTGTGTTTGCTCTGCTCAATTGTTTGGAGCTGGATTTTGGGTAGTGTATTCTACAAATCTGTGGAAACCAGTTACCATGGCAACCCCAATTTAACACCTGGGCTACCAGGTAAGCTGAGAAAGCAGTGCACATGCACACACACACACACACACACACACACACACACACACACAGTAATTGACAGCACTAATGGGCCTTTTAACAAGGTACCGAAATAACAACATTATGTCAAAGGCCACAAAAAAACACACATGGAGCATACAGAGTACAAATGGAAACCACACATGCGCGCACACACACACACACACACACACACACACACACACACACACCTGGTTGAGCTCCTCCTGGCTGTTCAGTCCTTCCAAAACTTTCCTGTACTTCCTCTCTTTGTACTTCCTGCGGTGAAAGACTGCACGCTGTTCTGGCGACGCCCCCTCGTGAAGCTCCTCCTCCGGTGGAAGATTGGCAGCCCAGAATTTGTTGGCGTTCTCATTTCCAACTTCCAAAAAGAGCTTGAATGTAAACAGATGAATCAAACACATAAGTAATTCGTCAGTAATTCATCGGGATTAACAGCAGATGGATTGCTACTCAGACTGGCCGGTAAGATATGACGATAGTGATATTGTGATAAATCACTACACAGCATGCTTTTCTAAGAACACCAACACAACCGGCACGGCTTATATAACACTGACGTTTTTTGGGGTTTTTTTTTTTTTTTTTTTTTTCTGGTGCTACAATTTTGCTGGCATGTTGCTAGCAATAGATAATGTACATCATGAAAATATCTTGGTATTGGGATATGATATTTTGGCGATATTGCCTACCTCTTACTTTTACTTACCTCCACCAGTTCATTGGTCCAAATGCTGCTGTCCAACTTCAGACTCCTCACTTGTGAGATACCGGAGCCAAGAAACCGATGTTGACCTATGAGCAGTACACACACAGAAATACTGAAGTTACAAGGTTACCACAGATCTCATAAAGGCACCGATCTATGACCAGACTCAGAGAAAAAGCTAAGAAGTGCAGATCTAATTAAATGTCTAATCCTTCTCTCAAAATGCTGAGCTTAAAAGCTAGTCAGTGCCAGTTAGCTAACTGCCCAATTATTTCTGGTTGAAATAATCTTTATATGGATCCACTATGCCTGTTAATCAAACAAATAACTTTACAATATTTTAGTATTGCTTAAAAGCGAGATGATTACGAATTCAACATCAACGCAGTAGGAATGAAGAAACAATGAGTCAATAAATGATATTGTTTCATGCGGATGGTAACACTTCTTGGAAAACAACATTCTAGGGTCCTTGGGACCTTCTCTGATCACAGCCATGCCCCCGAGTAACTGTGATCAATCAGTGATTGCATTTCAGTGCGGCATGGCTGCAACACACTGATGAAAGCCAAATGCAATGCAACATGGAATTACATTCACCTCCGGCATGAAGATGGTGATTGCGTCTTAAAATAGCAATAACATGCTGCTTCCTTCTGACTGAATGGATATTCCTTTATTGTTAGAGCAATGCAATGAAGGTTCTGCTTTTCAGCGTGCCACTCTGGCCTCACGTCACAAATTAAAAGCAGTACCGTGTTTGTAGTTTATTTCATGCCTCTGTCCCTGGGTGATTGCTTTTCTGGGACAGAATATATTTAAGGTGAAGTTAGATGCAAACAAAAAACCTGCACAATAAAAAAAACAGTTAAAAATACTTTGATCTGGGTTGTTATGGTAATTTCATACGCATCTCATAAGCAAACTTCAGCAATTTTACTGGTATTTTTTTTGTTTTTTTCAAAACTATGAAACTGCTAAAGCTCAGAAATGCACTGCACCCTACCCTGTGCACTCAGCTTCAGCTGGAACTCATTATCACACTAATCCTATCCATTTCAAGACCTTATTTCTCACTAGTCACAGCTCTAATTGCAAATGAAAGGCATAAAAAGGCATTAATTGCAAATGAATCATGAGTAATTAATTGTGTTTGTTGGCCTGTGTTTGCGTAGCTGAACTTGAGGCGTCATTGTCGTTGTTTATGAGAAAAACAGATGAATTAAACATCGAGAGAAACGCGTTATATGAATATGGATTAAGCAACCCTCTTGTGTAATTAGCGGTAATACGGAGACCTCACATGCCATCAAAGATGTCAAAAAACTTAATGTGACTTAATGTGAGAAGTGTGTGCATTTTAAATTTGGTTTCAATTTCGATCCTTTCCAAACAAATCTCGGGTGCTTTTTATATTTAATGTACATAATAAACGGCAAAAACAACATGCAAAGACGGAAGACAACAATACGCTTCTGAGATTGTTTCAATAAGGTTTATAAAACACAATTAGCATTTAATTGCGAAATAGAGATTTAAAATGAAAAACATTCTGTATTCCCATAAACAAACACACAAGTTCATCACAGGTCAGCTTCCTACAACAGTAAGCAAGCAAGAAGTCTTCAAATTGTGCAAAAACAGTGAAGAAAGTGTTCCTATGGAAACAGTTGTTTGTGTTGGGGAATGTCCATTATCTCAACATTTGAAGTAAGGAGTTTATTGCAGTTGCACCAGGGAAGGCAAGAGCACCTCAATAACTGTCAAAAAGGCCAAGACAGGGGGAGGGAGCATGAAAAAAAAAAAAAAGGAGAAATGGCAAGAGTATAAGGAGTGCATCATAAGAAGTGCAAACGTGGTTCTATTACTATCATTTAGCGGCTTCATCTCTCAAAGCATAATGCCATTTTCTCCTTTGGAAAAGTAGCTGAGCTTCAGCAATCATCCACCCCAACCTCCACTCATTACAACTTAAATATACAAACATTGCTCATTCTTCTTGTTTTCTCCGGGCCTAATTTTTGCTTCTCCCTGCTGAAAACACATTGCACTTGTTTAATCATTAGCCACACATAAGGTTTCCGCTCTCGTTTTCTTTCCCTCTCTCCTTCTCCATCTTATTGTCACTGACAAAGTTAAAAGTAATTAAACAATCTCTACTGCAGAGACTCAGCCCAGGGTGCTGTATCTGTTAAATGTTTAAGTGTCAAGTGTTTGCTCACACAGGGCTTGTCGTCTTCACATTTACCGCCTTTGCTTCACAACCTTTGGAAAACGACAGACTCAATTTTCAAGACTCAAGATTCAAAATTCTAAGAACTTTATTAATCCCAGGGGCAAATTGCTTAATTTTTGCTTAAAGAAATTTACTTCTTTTAATATGGACAGTTAAGGAATGTATTCAAATGTATGATTACTATACTCTAGACAGCTAACACTATATGCTCCAGACTGTGTAAAGAGTGCCAACTCTATCAAAAAAGGAAATTGAGTGAATCATACTTGATAAAATAAATCACTGTAACCATGGTAACTCCACCATGGCTTAGCATTATGCAATGCAGTCTGCAACTAATTGGACAATGACTGATGTTTTTGTTTTGGTTCCCGACTGCAGCATGTTGAAATGAAACACTGAATAAAATGAGGTTAACGTGCAGAATGCCAGCTTTAATTTGAGGCCATCTGCATCTATATTACAAGAAAAATATAGGAAACGCGTTCTTTCTCATCCAATACGCCGAAATGTTGAGTCAGAACAACACAACTTTCTGTCACTGGATGTTTTTGTCCAATTTGAGGATACCACACACTTACACAGAATATAACCTTAAGCAAACTCATGCCCAAATTTCAGAATCGCATTAAGAGTACACCACCACTACTCCAACACCATTTATTTTTACATAATGCGTAAAATCATACAGATGTAGGTCAGAGGTCAAGAGGTCAGTTCTTTACTGGATATGCCGTGAGCATTAAGTGCATAAGAGTGTGTGTGCGTGTTTGTGTGCGTGTGTGCTGCTCGACATGTGTGTACCTGCACAGATTTTACAGATGACCACTCCGAGGTTAATGGAGGCCCACTCGGGATGGGAAGCTCGGCAGTCGGCACAGCTTCTGTTTGACTGGTTGAACCAAATCTTCTCGGCCACTTCGTAATTGGACAGAGTTTCGACGATTGATTCCTGCACAGCCTCGATCCACTCTTCTCTCTCCCGCTCGGACTCAGCTGTGAAACTGAAATGATTGATTGTTTGTAAGACTCCTCGTTATTAATTTGTATTGTATGAACCAGCCTGAGGCTTTTTAATGAAAGCTGTTAGAGAGAGAAAGAGAAGAGGCAGCAAAATGATACGAGAAAGGGACAGAAAGACAGGATGAGCAAGAAAGACAGAAAGAAAATGCATGTTGAAGAAAAAAAAGAGAGAGAAAGAGAGAGAGAGACAGACAGACAGTCCTAAGGCTGAAAGCTAGTAATAGTTCTTCTCTATGCTACTTTACGTGTCTATGACAGGGTTAGGGTCATTGTGAACGGATGTGCTCTTTCACAAGTGCTTTCGCCGTGATCAAGTAAGCACTACAAATATACTATCTACTCAGCAGTCAGGATACAGAATCAATTCTTAATTCCCATAACTGCCACGGTATTAGATTTAATGAATCCAAGCGATCCAAGACAAGGATTTATTTCTGATGCTTCATTTTAGCAATAAACTCCAATTATGTTGACAATGCTGACACTGAACTACTCACACATCCCTTGATAGTTAGCAAGCACACGCAAGCAGATCAATAAATATCCAAAAAAAATATATTAACCACTACAGTTCAGTCAGATACAACCATAAAAGCGTGTAGATTAGACGACCACCAACTGACACCATGCAGAAGATGTCTGTTCGCGAGGGGTCAAAGTGTATCAACACTACTGTGGAACTACTTCTGCTTGAGAAAGGAATGGAAAGGGTAAAGGAAGGAAAGAGAAAACAGATCAATAACGAGTGAAAGTGGCTCCAATTGCCGTATCAAAGAAACAGAACAGTAATGAGCGAGGAACCGTTTGAGGCGAAAAAAAAAAGAGAGAGAGAGAGATACACAGCGGGGGAGTGACTATAAGAAGTGTTACCAAAACAAAGTCGAAAAAGGATCAGAAGTGTTTCATCTGGCACTAATAAATCTCACACCATCGAGTTCAGCTATCACATAACTCTGGTTACTCTAAAGTACAGACAAAGACGGTTTCAAAAGCCTTTCGTTTGGCACAAGTTAATTTTATTCTGCTCTTTAATCACACTTTCCATAAGTTGCTCTGCTAGATTATTTAAACTAGAGGGTAGGATTCTGACACAACGATACTTTGATAGACTGAAATAGGAAACGCTCCTGTTTTCGCACTCCCGGGAAATTCCTCGACACCCAAACCAATGCAGCGACTCGCATTTACACCGTGTTATCTGGCTAACACTACTGCCTACAAGTTCTCTAATCCCAAAATAGAAGGAAAATGATGGGTCTTGTTTAAATATTGACATCCTTTGCATCAAAATCAGTGCTTTTAAATATATCCCAATTATATATGGGTAAATTCCTAGTCCATTTGGGTAAACCTATATAAGTACATCAAATCTCCAAGCCATTCCCTTGAGGGAAAAACATGATTATTAAGCTTTTCGGTGGATATATGCCAAAAGGCATTGATATTAAAGAAGCATGCTAAGAAGCTTATAAAGGTTTAAAGGTCATTTATAAAGATGCCTTTTATTAATTTATTTAATAAATTAGGGATTTAGGGATTTACCTACCTGTTTTATCTCAAAAAAAAGTTGGTGATTTTTTAACACTTAAGCACCCAAAATTTATGGGTAATACACACACACACACACACACACACACACACAAAGATTCACTCACTAGAAGGATTTGAAAGGGGTGTTGATCTCGAAGCCTCTGCGGTCTACATGTTTGACACAGGCGCCCATCAGGTCCACCATGGTGATAGCCAACCCAGTGTTTAAGTCCTTTAACAGAATCACATTCAACACATTACGCTGTAGGTTGCTTCAGTCATATGTGTCATTTCTTCCCTAATCATCTTAATCTATAACTATGAAAAATTACTAGCATGGGAGGGGCTAAGTAGTGTGTTGTAGTATCTCACGTGTGCACAGGAGACTTAAAAACATGAAACATAAGCAAGTTTATTCACAATTTATGCATCCATTACAGATTCAGCCATCATATTGCACTAAAATTCTACGTGCCTCGGTCTATGTGATACTGGAAGAATACAGACTCGTTTTCATCCACATATCACAAGTTTGAATCCCAGCAGTGAAACAGCCATCCATGGCCAGACATACTAGAAAGCAAAATTAGTTGCGCTTTCTGGACGGGAGGGATAGCATACTCTCTTCCACCTGTCAATCACTATGACACTAGCCAATCGTGGGCATCTGTGAGTTCATGTATGTGGAAGAGGGCTGATCGCACTGCCCCCTGAGTGTGTTGAACTGTCCTGTGATGCAGCATGAAGAGCAGGGCTAAAAGATGCAGTTTGCTGGCGCCATGTGTTTTGGAGGAAGCACGTGTTTAGTCTGCCTACTGGGTGGGAATTGGCCATGTCAAATTAGGGAGCAGCACATTTAAGGTTTAAGCACAGATTAGGCACACTTCACTTCTTCGTGAACACATTGTAGATCAACAAAGTGTAGAGCTATGCAACCCAATATTCACCAGCATCACAGCTGATGAGCTGTGTATAGAAACGATATTTAGCTAAATTTCTTACGCTACTGAGATGCATGTAAAACAATCGACTTGGCCATCATCATCATCTCGTCACACTAACGCGGCTGAATTCCAAATCACTTCCTTTTCTCTACATATGCTCACTACATAGCATATAACATGATGGCATCGTAGAATCTACATAGTACACCATATGTCCAATTTGAGCTGTAAAAAAGACTCCAATTACTATAAGTCTTAAATATTCAAATGTTGCATTTGCTTTTTTTCTTTCAGATGTGTAAACAATATACAATATACCACCCTACAATATACCACTGCTTTATCATCAGCCATTTTTAACCTAATGAAAGGATCCATAACATCCTGCTTTTCTACACGTCTTTCCAGGTCCACTGAGCAAATGATGGTGATGATGTAAGATATCTCCATAGACCCTGAAAAACTTTCCGATTAATGGTCTGCTGTGCTAGAATGTAACCCTGCATACACTGATGCGTGTTTGAGCTCTGCCTCCTCTCTGGGCTTTGAGCAGGAAGCTGAGCAGAGGATCGATGCGGCACTAAACGGGGGCCAAGCGGCGGCTGCTTTTGTTTGTTTGCCGTGACTCTGGCTCCCGTGGGGAGGCGCAGGGTGACATCTGATCAGGGCAACAGAGCTGACTGCAACCTCCCCTCCAAGGAGAAAGGGAGGGAATAGAGAGACCTAGCGGCGAGCTCGTTCATCTTGTTAAATTAAATACTCCACTCCGCTGAACATGAACAGAGTCGCCCACTTCACTCTTTCTCTGGCTCCCTCCCTCGTTCTCCATCTCTGTGCTCTTTCACCTTCTCTCCATCCTTCAATTCCCCCTCGCTGTCTTCACCTTCCTCAACATTCTCTCCATCATTGTCTCCCTCCATCTAACTCCCTGCTCTCGTGTCCCACTCTCCCTCTATTTCTCCCGCCGTGCGACACTGTGCTTGCTGCGGAGAAGATTTAAAACAAAAACAATGCAATCAATTTCCATTTATTCTACTGCTTATTGCTCGCCCTCGCCTTCTCCCTATCAATTAGCTGACGAGGAGAAATTTCCTTGCATAATTAAGACAAAAGACCTCTCTTCAATCTAATGCGGAAAGTAATGAAAGGAAAAGATAATATACGGTGCACGTGTGAACGTGAGAATGAGAGCGAGATTGTGTTGGTTATACAACAGTGTGTGTATGTGTGGACATTTTTTTTTTTTATATCTTAAAAATATAAAAGGACAGGAATATCTGACAGGTTCAACCTTGTGGGAACATTTGGCTTTTTTTTTTAAACTGCAGCTTTTATTTATTAGAAAGAGAGAGAGAGAGAGAGAGAGAGAGAGAGAAAGTTTCCTTTTGGAAGGTCCTCACAAGAATAGTAAGACAAACGTGTGTGTGTGTGTTTATATAAGATACAGCACACAATCTTTGTCCTTTAGGCTGGTTTGCCTTATACACAGTGGATGCACAAGTATATTTGCACACATAAAAAAGCAGGGGGATAAAACAGGCTTTGTCTTGAATACAGGAATGTGATAGCAAATGCGCGACTGAAAAGCTACCTGGTCTGTTTTGCAGAGTCGGATTTTGGGTCCCATGAGGCTGAGGTAGACTTTGCCTTTGTGGCCGCGCAGCTCCACGTAGCCGCTCTTGCTGGAGCTGAGCTTACAAGGCGTGTGGGAAACGGATGAGCGAGACTTCAGAGCAGCATGCAGCACCGCCAGCCATTCCTGACGCTCTCCTGAGGGTGTGACACACAGGAGGTAAAGCTGTTAAGAATGTGTGTGTGNTGTGTGTGTGTGTGTCTATATAAGCACACATCAGAGAGAAAGAGAAAGATAGAGACTGAGAGAGCAGAGTTATATTGGGTCTCATCCTCCCAGGTGAACAGTATGCAAGTGCATACATGTGTAAATATATTATATGCTTTTTTTTTTATACACATTTCCCTGTGTATGAATAACGAGACACTGTGGCAGTGGGGAATTAAATAGTAGGGAAGAGGCCTGATATTGTTTGGCATACTTTTGCAAAGTTTCAAAATCTGCAAATGAAGCCTGCATGCAAAAAGCCCTTGTGTCTCATTGGGTAGTGTATATATATGTATGTGTGTGTGTGTGTGTGTGTGTGTGTGTGTGTGTGTGTGCTGATTGGAAGCGGGTAGCACAAGATGTCCCTTGAAATTGGTTTAAATGGGACCCACAGGGGCTTCCATACACTAGCTGAGAAATATTAACAGCTGAATGCCCCCATTCTATGCAGGTCTACAACACCTGGTGTCAGACAAAGAGAGAGAGAGAGAGAGAGAGAGAGAAGCATAAAGAAAGTAAGAGAGAATGGAGTAGATTATATTAATACACTGTTTACTTAATTCAGGAGAATACTTGACTTGCTGTGGACATTCCAAGTCCGCAGTCAGAATCAAACAAAAACAAAAAATAATGTTACAGAGATTTAAGACTTTGTTTTCAACAAAAATCAGACTGACTAAAATAACACACACCAGGGCTTTTGCCCTGGAGAGGATTCAAAGCAAGCCTATTTTTAATCAGTGCCAATCGGCTACAACACAAAGCACAAGTATGCCTAGCGTAAGGAGGCTCTGCGGTTTAACTCGGTGCCAACAAGCTAATATTCAGTGCTGATGTTCCTCCGAAGCCAGGCGCCTCCGCCCTCTCCGCCACTTCACAGCGAGCGTTTTGGCATGTCACAGCTTATTGCCACGTGAACGGATATGTTTTAGACCTGTTCCTCCTGCATGAGCAGGCAGGAATAACAAGCACAGCTCAAACTGATCTGTCCCGTTTAGTTTATCATGTAAACCAGGATGGCGCATCATTTGTAAATCATTATCGCAGTACATCACAGTGCTGCTGAATTCTCCAATCAGAATGGTCAGGAGGTGTTACAGCAACAGCGGCTCTGACAGTAGAGTCAGCTGTAATTCAAATCACAGGTTTATACGAACGCGCTCTTTCTATTACATTATTGTTTCTATAGTAACGACTCGTTCGCTGGCATCTGTATGGAGGATGCTCCGCATAATAATAACAAAGATAAAATAATGATCATTGTTATGCTGAAGTTTTCTGCAAGGACATGTTTATTTAACATTTGTGGAAGGAGTCTCCAGTGTCAGCATTATTGAATGGTCAAGCTTTCTGCCATTGTCTTATTAGCATCAGAAGAGAGAGAGAGAGAGAGAGAGAGAGAGAGAGAGAGAGGGGGAAAAGGCTGGTGAAGGTAAACCATTTATAGCTTTTATAATGTAAGTAATAACAGGAGCCAACTTGACGCATGTAACATTAAATGTAATTATGAATAGTTAAAAATTACAAATTAAAAAATTTAATTGTGGGAAAATTGCTGTGGTTTAACGGTGCTTGTCCCCCCCCACCCCCACACCCAAGATTAGGTCTCTAACGTGAAGTGAAGTGAAGTGAAGTGACTTTGTGGGCAAGTGTGGTGTCCCATACTTGGAATTTGTGCTCTGCATTTAACCCATCCAAGTGCACACACACAGTAGTGAACACACACCCGGAGCAGTGGGCAGCCATTTTAGCTGCGGCGCCCGAGGAGCAGTTGGGGGATCGGTGCCTTGCTCAAGGGTCTCAGCTCAGTCGTGGTATTGAGGGTGGCAGAGAGTGCTGGCAGTAGGGTGTGTTCGACATTTGAGTTCATGAAGCCCCGCCCCCTATGATCTACCAAACCGAAAGTCAGTGTTCCAGACTGGTCTTCTCAGCCACTTAATATGCTTTTGCAAAAGCCACGGCTTAATGCATTGGTTTTTTATTTAAATCACATTCTACATATTTTTCTGGTTATTGGCACAAATAAGGAATAAGAAATTTTGACTCTTGCACCTTTAAAAGGAATAAAACACTATGGGACATGCTGTTATTGGTGTGATGCACACCAGTTCATATCACACCACCCCAGTGATGATTATTTGACTATAACAGCATGCCGTGACATGGTTTATTCCTTACATATCAACGTTCAGACTACTGCCATCGCAGAAGCTTGTAATATGCTAAAGAGCCCTCTAACAAACTAGATTTTTTTCTTTTTATCATTTTCTGCTGGTATGATGACCAATCTTAAAAGTTCCAGCTCTAGGTGTTCAGTAAAATTGGCACACACGCCAAAAAAAAAAAAAGGAATAAACCGTTCCTCTGCTTATCACTGCAACGTGACCCTCAAGGGGACATCGTTTGTACATGTTGCACCTTTCACCTGTAAAAGGGAATATAATGGATCTTTTAAACTCAATATCTTTTTTAGCAGTTTTTATGGTCCACAGTTGTACCTTAAATGAGTTTTTCCCAGGTGAATGATACATAATAGAAGTACAAGAGACATACTTTTGAGGGTATCACTCAATGCCAATGGGACATTTTAGTTTTTTGGGGGTTTTTTTCCTGAAAAATGAAACGTGATAAATGAATGCAGATGAGCCTTTAACCTTGGCGTATCAGCTTGCAACACTGCAATGCGCAGCAATATAATCACAATGTATTCTTGTTATACATATCTTTCAGCCCTGCCATAAACACAACAGAACACACAGACGGACACTGACCACTGACATCTGGAATGAAAAATATATTGTGTAATAATGTCTACAGCTACACTGATAACACCAAATTCCACAATATGCAAATAAGCGGTTTAATAATAATAATAAAAAAAAAAGAGGACATTTTGCTAGCGTGTGTGAGAATCCTGACTAATCTCTGATGTTCCCAGCGAGTGTTCTGTGGCTGTTCCGACAAATCAAGGCTTTTGCATTATTTAACAAGCATCAATAATTCAGGCCAAAATAATGCAGGTTGGTCTTTAACCTTGTCGTATTATGCCTTCCCTAATGTGTTTTTAATCTACTATAAGGCATTGCGTAATACGAGTTTTATTTCATACTATGCAGCTTTATTTGAAATCGAGCACACAATGGGAGCTGAGCAAACAATGTGAATATGCAGCAAGGTGTACGCCCATGGACAAACATGATACTCACGGCAGGTGTGTGTTTGTGTGCTCGTTGGCGTGTGGGGGTTTCTGTCTGGGAACTTTTGGATGCTGTATTTTTAGAAAGTGCTTATTTCTCACTCCCTCCACACAAATGGTTTATAGTCACAATGCCACAACAACGCTGTAAAGTTTGCTTCGGCGTCGCTGATGTTCACCTGGGGAGACCTCCACACCTGCAGCCTGGCAAAAACACTGCACAGCTGTGGACGATCCCAAACACCCATACATATTCCTATGCACCTAAATTATTCACCATGTGCTCTCTGGCTCTGGCTCTGGCTCTCTCTCTCTCTCTCTCTCTCTCTCTCTCTCGTTCTCGCTCTCGCTCTCTCTCCAACTCTCTCTCTCTGCTCAATCGTGGCCTTTTTCCTTTTTCTCTGTCCACCTCCAACCCTTACACCCACTCCCTTGCTCTTTTCCTCCATCTCTTGTGTTTGTCTTAAGATTGATGACTCTCTCAGTCTGCTATAAAGCTGTTTAAAGATGCATGAGCTGACCAGGCTGTCTCTCCGTCCAGAACACAGACCTGCCACTAATGAAAAAAGCTTTGCTAAGCCCTCATCTACACTTACGGGGGGGCATTCAAACAGATCCATAGGTTGCAATATCAGAGAGACAAAGACACATTTTTAACAAGATATATAAATATTTTTTACCACACGCCCAAAGCCATAGCACTGGCTTTCTAATCTGCAGTCGGGAGCTACACGTCCTGCATGCTGACAAGTCCTGACATAGAGAAAGGGCTTTTATTTGCTTTATAAATTGGCACGTTCAAGGCCGACGCTGACTTTCCCTGCAAGACATCATGGAAATATATAAATAACACTCGCAGTAAACCCCTCCAACCCTGACTGACAATAATGCACACGGGCAGGACATTTAATGCACATATTTAAAATCACGCCATCATCATCCTTCATCGTCTTTGTCGTCACTGTGCCAGCACCGTGTTACGGCTCAGCGTGAAGCGTGTCTACACACTGTTGGCTGGCCGACTCCAAACAGCGGCAATGAGGAGAGTAAAGCTCTCATTAAACCAGACAAGGCCCCAGCTAATCGAAGGAGATGAGCAGTGAGAAGAGCACACACCAGTCTGTTTGAGAATGTCTGGCGGAGAGAGACAGAAAGAGCGGGGAGGGAGAAAGAGAGAAAGTGATGGCACTGCAAACAGGAGGGAAGAGATGTGGTGTGAATGAGATTGCGTTCCCATCTACCATATCGGAACTGGATGTGCGATTGCTACCGACAAGCATTTCAACAGATGTCTCTGTACGGAAAACAGAAAATTCGTTTACTCAAAACTTACTCATAATGGAAGCCTAAGTAGAGTTACTGCATTTGAAACATATTTTTTTCGTAGAACATTTTCAGGAATTCCTTAGGTCATGTAATGAGTATCCTATTTGTCCATGGGCATACACTTCCCCATTGTGTATTTTCTATGTAAACTGAAGCTGTATAAATAAGAAATTAAAATCATATTACGAAATTCCTTAGAGTATATTAAAAACGCATTAGGGACGGCATAATATGACATGGTTAAAGCTCTAAGCTCAGAATATGCATAATTCTTCCAGTCAGGGAAAAATGTGTTTTATTAAAATTTGTGGACACTATAAAACCTCAGGGGATATCGAAATAACTGAAATGACTTTTTTTCCCCCTGTCTTGCTCCAGTGTTGGAAACTTGGATAAGAACTAAAAAGAAGTTTTGGTAAATGTTTACCATGTTTAAAATTGCTTACTTAAATACTCCCTGCATGTATGTGTTGAATTGTCCAAGCCACTGACACCATTTTGCTTGAGCTTGCGGTATTTGTCTCTGTGTGTTAGCTAGGTAGGGAGTTACAGAAGTAGATTTTCTCTTGATCTCTTGATCTCTTGATCTTTGTTGTTACAGGCTAGTTAGCTTGTGCTGGTACAGTTAGCCTTTTTGCTATTTTGGCCTGGACCTGTCTGATGTCATTTACCAGTGGCTGTGTAAGTTAAAGAGGATATGTATTAACAGTCACTGGTAAATGACATCAGACAGCGCAGGCCAAAATAGCAAAACGTTCTGCCCTTAGCCTGAATTATAATATAGTTTTAAATGAATAGGCATATGAAAAAGAAGAAGCAAATACAGAAAGTATGTTGAAATTATTGCTTGTGATAATGCTCTATATTCTACAGAAGCAGGAGACACATTTTTTTTCTTTTTTTTGAATAGCTTGAGTATTCCTTTAAACTTGTCAGAGTGTAAAGGCTTTTATAAGGAATATCAATCTTTGAGGATTTGATTAAAAATATAGATCACTATGGCAATCTGAGACATTTGAGAAAAACAACTCTGTACCCTGGCCATTGATGAAACAAATTCAGGTTTATTTTGTTACTTTACTAGAGAACCACCAGTGAGTGAGAAAGTTTAACTCCTCGTGCCACCCGAAGGGGAACCCGGGCGAAAATGCAGGAGTGAAGACACAGTAGGAATGAAAGAGAGGCTGTGAATAAGGACGAGCAAGGGATAAATAGAAAAGTCTCACCTTCTTTTTCAACTCGAAAAACAAAGGTTCTCATTGAGGTGACCACCTCAAACTTATTGTCTCCCACAGAGCGCACCTGCTTAACAGCTAGGAGAGAAACCAGTCCTTTAGAGTACATCTCCTGCAGAGAGAGAGAGACAGAGAGAGAGAGAGACAGAGAGAGAGAGAGACAGAGATTCAGTCTCTGTACTTTAAAATCACATTCATACTCCACCCACACACACACACCACTGGCATCTACTTCACAGAAGAGTGAAATCCAACTCTCATACATCTGCTAAAAGAGTGATGGAATAGGAGATACACTGAGACACACACACACGTGCTTACATACACACACACACACACACACACACACACACACACACACACACACACACACGCATACGTACGTACACACGCACATCCTTTAGATCAAATTCCTGCGTGTGTTCAGGCTCTATGTAAAAAATACATACATAAACACACACACACACACACACACACACACACACACACACACACAGGTACAGAGCTGGTCTGAATGCTAATACTAGGATCCCTCCAGCAAACAGACCTCTCACATATTTACAGCTCGGAGATTCACAGGGATGCTGGGAGGAAAGATGGCTTGCCTGTTAAGGGAAAGGGGTATTTGGTCTCTCTCTCTNTCTCTCTCTCTCTCTCTCGCTCTCTCTCTCTGTATGCTTCAAACTAACTCAAGAGCAAAAGAGATCACTAGTCGGCCCTGTACCCTATAACCCCAGCCTCAGATCTGATCTGTCTGTAATTTCTCCATCATGAAACCACCAGCAGCAGCAGGAAGCTCCATCTCCTCTACACATGAACTATGGGCAAGTGAATTTTTAATCTTGCTAGAGAGAGACCGATTTGTACATTCCATCTGCCTCTTAATTACAATCATGACCTTGCACTATTTCTGGTTTTCTCTATCTAGAAATAGCAGAGATGATTGAGTAAGGGACTCCCTCCTTAGTGAGCACAAAAGGGAAAGAGAGGCACAGTGGGAGAGGTGCAGAAAGTGAAGAAATGTATAACAAATGGGAAGCAGAGGGGCTGACAGCAAACATATTGCGAGGAAATAACTGAGGGAGAGTGAAGGTAGCAAACAAACGATTGCACAAGGTAGAAGGAAAAAGTGAGCAAGGGAGGGGGAAAAGGGGTCACGGAGAGGGCCATCTCCACAAATTAAGGCATGATGTTAACAGTGGCGGCTACAGCTAACCCTAATTATGGCGCGGGGCGGCCATCTCCTTTCTGTGGGATTTCTCTCTCTCTCCAATTTAGCACTTCTCCCGTTGCTACGGCGCTAGGGCCACGAACTTAGCAGCATTCTAATGAGTCTCTCTCCATCTAAATTTGGACAGAGGGGAAGAACAGAGGAGTGAGGGATGAGTGAAAAGAGAAACGAGCGCATCTTTTCGGAAGCTAAGTGCCGATAATTAGGCGCTATCTGGGTTAACGTTAATTACACATTTTAATTGTTATTTTTGAGGTCACAGGGACAGGACTGAAGTGCCGAGCGAATGTGTAAACATGAGAAACATCCATAATGAGCTTTAGAGGCACCCTGTGTAGGACGACAAATGATACATAACACCGATATACAAGTGCATAAGGATTGTGGATGTGCCTTTATTTAATAAGAATGAGCTTTGACACTTGATATATTGCAAAAGATTATGACAAACACCGTGTCAAATGAGTTGCGTTCGCATTCAGCCCCGCATATAAACCGTGTGCACAATGTGCTTTTGTGTGTGAGCATGTGCACATGCGAGTTCACCATTCTGCATGTAAGCATTTTCTTTGATTAAATGTGGAACATGCGTGACAGGCGGACATTATAACACGGAGCTCTCAGACCTGCTTAATAAAGAAATACTATGCATATGCGCTGAGAGGTACTACATGAGTGCTGTAATTTGTGCCAGTGGACAGCATCATTTGTCATCGATCCAAGACCAAATTCACCACTTATTTCATAATGGTTAAGATTAGGATTTGTGGAACAGGTCCTGCACCAGCCTGACTGTACGGGTTCTACACGGAGGGCTGCTTTGCCTTTACCCTTGCTCATACTGCAAAACGCCGTCGCTTCATTTCCACTATGGAGCCACAGAGACACCAATTGGCCATGCTGAGGCACTGCAGGCAAAAATAGACCAAACACATATCGCAGTCCCTTTGGATCACGCTCAGAGTTCTGAGTTCTGCCATTATTATGAGCAATAATTTGTAAATGTTGCCAGGAGCAAGCCTGGCGGAGCTCTCACTGGCTCTGCACAGACACTGCAGTGAACAGCGACACAATGACTAACCTCTAATGCTGCTATTGCAGATATGCTAAAAGGCAAAGAGAGGACACTGAAGAAAAAGGGACGGCAGAGCACTTTCACAGGGAACTGGCGGTAACTTTACGAAGAAAGCTTTGCTGTAATTCGGTCCCAGACAGAGAGCTAATCCTATCTCCAAGCCTTTTCAACCTCAATCTAAAGACAGGTGACATTCTAAAACCCTGGTTTAAACACACACACACACACACACACATCACAAAATCATGCTGTCAAACTCTCATAAGAACTGGGAGATAAGGTTGATGTAACTGGCGGGAAACTCCAGAGGGAACAGGCTACTTAGGCTCTTGGGGCCCTAAACAGTGCTGGTGAGAGTGTGTGCGCGTCCCTTCTCCCACGCCTACTGAAGTCAGCAGTGTTTGAGGACATCATCAGGTGATGCTGGGGTGAGCGGCAGCTGTCTCTGTCTAGGTGGTTTCGTCAGCTTCCCTCAGAAAACTGAAAGAGGACGTGGGAACAATGGCGTGCGCATGAGGCTACAATAAACAAGGAGTGAAGAGGATCAAGTCAAAATAAGCCTGAGCATGTCTGTGGCATTTACACGTGTGCATGCATCAAACATAATGAATTAATTATTAAAACATTAACATGTATTTTAAACTGGACACTCTGTATGTGCATGTTACATGCAATCCGATCCAAAGTTTTGCACATGCGTGGAGTGAGGTTTAGTGTCAACGTTGCCATAACAACAAGAGGTGCACAAGTCTAGCCAGTGCGTTCGGGTTCTTAATCACACTGTTTGCACAGTTAATGAATTTTAAATCATTGGTGTGTCAGCAAAACGTCGTCCAAGTGTAATTTTCCACTGGACAGCGAGAAGAAGAGATTGCACACCGAAGTTGCTCAGCATTTCATATTTGCCCAACATTCACACACATTATCCATCAGTATAATGCATTCACTCATCTTCTAATGTTACTAATGCAGATTCCAACAGCAAATGTAATCAGACACAAAAGGTTTATGTGGCTATTTAATGGATTATTAAAAGGATTACCAATCTTGTTCAAGCAGATTTAATTCAAATTGGCCTCAATTGGTTTATTCTTCCCGACTGAGGTGTATACACGAAACAATTTTGTCAGATTGAGAGACCAATCAGACTATTAATGGATCATTAAGCTGCATAGAATCATAGCTATTTAAATACATGTAGTAATACATTGTTTGCAGATAGTAGGTCATGCTCGTATAATTTGCATCTCAAACATAATGGGTTCGAGCCATTGAGCCGACATCAAAATCAGAGCGCAACCACACCTACATACTTACTGAGAAGGTTTCCAATTTAGAAACAAAGTGGGGGAAATGTAAAGGGCTCCCGAGTGGTGCAACAGAAAAGTGTTTGCCTTATCGTCTGGAAATCGCGAGTTTGAATCCCAATGAAGCCACAGCTATCCATAGGCCAGGAGTCCAAGAGAGCTAACCTGGCTGTGCTCTCTGGGCGGGAGGGATGATATACTCTCTCTCCCCTATCAATCACAGGGTCTGTGAGCTGAGTGCAGATAGCACTTTCCTCCAAAGTGTGTTAGCCTTCACCTGCTCCAGCTATTAGATGTCTTAAGATAATGAGTGGGAATTGGCAGAGACCGAATCATAGAGAAAACGACAGGGAAAATGGAATTTGACGCAACCCATATAACTGGAATCGGCTATCAAAGAGTTCCTTTTCTTTTTAAATAAGTTTCTTTTGTCCTGCATATTGCTTGTGTATCACACAAGCGACTAAAAATTACTAAAAAAACATCCAGTGGCTAATTAGCACCATTGAAGGTTAAAGCAGCATGTTTCAGACATTAATGACTTGTTTCCTTGCTGCTATATTAGATACCTTTCCTTTCAAAGTGTTAATGAATGAGATGCACATTGTGGGAAGAAAGAGCTAAAGAACTTGTTTTGACCACAAGAAAAAAAAAAAAAAAAAAAAGCAAAGAACTCTGACAGTACAACCACACGCTTCCTCTCATACACACAAACGCAGAGCTATGAGCACAAGCATGTCAACGTCCTAATATCTCAAAGGCCACAGGGTAGAAAGAAAATGAGGGAGAATACAGCACTATAATTAACAACTGATTAACAAGCGTACATCACATGGAGTTCATGTGATTGGTGCAGAATAAAAAGTGGTAAAAGAGAAAAGAGAATGGCACGGCTGCCTGTAAGCCCGATATGCAAACACAGATTCAAAGCGAGACCAACAGACAGACACAGCTACATTAGGTCCAGAACACCAAATATGATGAAAGGGGACATGGAGATGAAAAGTGAGGGGAGGATAAAAGCTTAGAGATAATTCAATTAAATTTCAATTCAATTTTATTTATACGCTGCTTTCTTACAATACGTATGGGTCACAAAGCAGCTTTACAGAAATCAGGATGCAGATTTAGATCCATAATGAGCAAGCCTGAGGCAACAGTGGCAAGGAAAAAACTCCCGGAGATGACATGAGGAAGAAACTTTGAGAGGAACCACACTCAAAATCTTCTTCTGGGTGACACCGGAAAGATACATTGTCGCTGAGTTGCAATGTTCTTACCCTTTTTGCTTCCTCTTCTCTCTTTTCTCCACTGCTAAGCACAATACTAACCCTGCTTCTTCCTTAAGACATGCAGGTAGAGAGGGAGAGAAAAACCACAAAGAGCCGCACAGNGAGAGAGAGAGAGAGAGAGAGGGTGAGGGAGAAAAGAGAGGGGGAGAACGAAAAGACGAAAAGGATGCTGAGGGAAGCAGGAAGCAGTTCTGCTGCTGACCCTCATTTATAGGAGCTAAATAGGGCTAAAGCAGTGTAACAGCTCAATGCAGACAGGTGCTCAGCCTAGCATGGAGCAATGTCACCTTTCCCCACAAACCCCTCTATCTCTTTTTCTCTGGCTTAAAAAGTGTGGCACACCTTTATACTCAACAGTGTCACCTTCATCCACCACCACCTTCACCAACGTTCAGATAGTGGTGCTGCTTTGCGCTCAGGATAAGCCAATATTTAAAAGATGGATGGTTGATGGATAGGTTTGACATTTTCCATGTGAGAAGCTGATGAGTCATCACTTTGGAGTCATTTGAAACACTAAAAGCTACTAAGCTGAAGATATAAAAAGAACCGCAGGCTCTCGTCGACCGTCTCGACAGGGCAGTGCTATTGGCAGCTGTCGTTTTTTTTTATTTTTTATTATTTTTGTGTGTGTGTTCCTACCTCGTATCTAGATTCATTGGCCGACAGAATTCACCATTTAATCACTGTAATCCGTTCCAAATTTGTCATCCTCCTCCACCTCATCCATCAATGCACAGAGGCCACTACACCACCACCACTGAGCAGATACGATTTGGGCGGTTGATCATTCTCAGCCCTGCCGTAGCACTGACCTTGATGCAATGACATTTTAATGGCATTACCATGCATTTACACTTATTTTCACCTACCACCCATGTGATTTTCACTTTATGTATTTATCACTCATATAGAAAGGTTCAAGTCAAATTCAAGTCAAGCTTGCCAAACAGCCATGAGAAACAGCAGTTGAGGAAAAGGAGCAACATTTTGAGCTTGAGAAGCTCACAAGCACTTTCACAGTCCAAGCAGAATTGGCAGATCTTTTACTAATGCAGAGCTTTTACTAACAGAAGCCATTACAACAGAGCAGTGATAAAATATCAGCCTGAGCTTGACTAGCCAGCTAACAGTCAGAGGTAGTGAACCGTTAACTGACACTTAATGGCGGCCGGCTTCTCTTACCACAAACAGAAGGCCTGTCAATTATGAACTTTTGGATGACGATTAATTGGCATACAAATAATTGTGATGAACGACTTAATTGTCTTTTCTGTTGACTTCATGCCAATCACTATACGACTATAACGCTAGTGTAATTATGCAGATGCATACCCATTTCTCAACAACAAACATTTCTAGACAGTTTTTAAAAAATTGCAAAGAGGAAACATAGTATAAATAATAAATATGCACTACCAGTCAAAAGGATTTGAACACAACCTCATGTTTCAATACAATATACCCAATGCTAGCAATTAAATAACAAAAAAAATGAAACAATCAGATACATAAATCTTAATAGTTCAGGAATTAAACATCCTCCACTCTCAGATTCGAATGGAGAATACTTTATTAAAAGGCACGTCAAGCAGCTACTACAACACTACAAATTACTGTAAACCTAAATTTGCCCCACAGCTGATATTAGAGAGTATTAGTACAAGACAAATATGTTATATGCTAGAAGTTCAGAATTATAGCGATCGTCCCATCCTACGCAAACAGATCTACATTTTCTTTTGAAGACAATAAATTCACAAACATTCCCTAGCTGAATTGTGCAAATTACTTTACATAGATTTTCTAGCTCCAGAGTATTTAACTTTAACCTATTCATTGAAGCTTAAACAAAAACGATAATACAGTGTTCAAAAACCTTCAACTGGCAGTGTATAAAATAGGGCTGCACGATATTGAAGAAAAATATGATGTTAAATAATGTGATTTGCGATACGATATTGCTACAAGTGTGTAAATATACATATATTTAAAAACGGAAAATAACATAACCAGTATACGTGTCATGTTCTTTTGAGGAAAAGAAAGCATATATCTCTAAGCCGTTGATTTTTCATAACTTTTTGAAGTATTAAAATCACAAGCCCTTGCGATATGCCGATCACGATATTTACATTAGCGATATTTCAATAAATTCGATATATTGTGCAGCCCTAGTAAAAAACCTATTATATATAACCTATTAAATAAATAAATAAACAATGTACTGATATAATAATGTACAAGCACTTTTCAGCAAAAATAGCTAACACCACTAAATGCCATTGTATCACAACAAAGCCTTTGAATAATTATTCAAATCTGGTGCAAATGTTTGCTGACTACATGCTGTATATTTATTGTGGAAGCCAATGGTTAACTGTAATTACTTCAAATAATACTGATCAGCTCAGATAACTGTGCTTAGGTGATAATGTAATAATTGTGACAGGACGAGTGTTATTAATATTTAATGAATTAACTGCTAGCGGTCTAAATGGTTGTTTAAAACACAGTAAAGAGCCACATGTGACGTGTAAGCTTCCTGAAGAAGGGGCCTGATATGAGTCTGCTGAGGGTTACAAAATAATCCAACATTGTTGTGAGATGGGGGTATAGAGGAAAGAGTATAGTGTGAAAATGCATTTGAAAATGAAATGGCTAATAACGCATTACTATCTTCCTGTATGAAACCACACTGAATGTGTGCGCGCGTATGTGTGTTTGGTACTGAACTAATAAGCGTGTGTGTGTGTGGAAATTACTTTCTCTAACCTTGTCATTGTTATAGTAAGTAAGATTCTCTCCATCAAACTTGACCCATCTTCTCTGAAAGACACGATTTCTGGAAGTGAAAAATGGAGAAGTTGGTTAAAACAATGAAACACAATAAAGCTAAACACTCCTGTAACTCACAATGACTCTGCTCATTCAATCTGAAATTCAGTATGGTAGTGAAACAGAAAGCATAGATCTAAATCATCTACCGTCCGTTTATTAGGGCAGTGTTCAACACTTTAACAGCCCCATGTAGCTGGTGTCAAAACCACAGACAGCAACAGACATAAAAGTGGATTCAACAAAGCTTAGCTCATTAACGTCTCAGTAGGACCACACAACAAAAATAGCAACCGTTCAAATAGTGTGAAGATACCACGACGGTCATTTCCGCCAAAGGATGGTAAAATACAGAAAGCACTACCGAATGCAGAAGCACCCTGAGAAGAGCGCTGAACTGAGCAAAGTGTATATAACAATAAGCAGTTTATCATTAGGTTTCACTAGCAGCCAGTGCTTTCATTACGACGTGTCTTGGCACTGTTGCGGCTATTGTGTACTTTTTTTTTTCCTCTTTCCTTCAATTAATCATCAGTTTCCTAGGAAGTAAAAACAGAATTAAAACTGTAGAATAGTTGAAGACTAAACTTTGAGTATTCCTAGAATGTGGATTAAATAATAAATTATTTGCACTCTTCAGGGTTCAGATTTCCACAAGCAGTGATTTATAATCTCAAAACCATCTTACGTAAGAAGATGCACCTTATTATTGTCTAGAATAGGAGCCTTAGACCTCAGTGGTTTGGTGGTATCAGTATTATAGTTTTATTTATACTGAGGTCGACATCACGTGACAACCCCACAGTAGCAGTGCAAGCGTTTTGGTTAAGGAAATTTAAGGCTTGTTTAGAGGACTGCTCTCAGGCTTTAATTTAACAAAACAATGTAGCGAACAAATTACTTCATTTTCACCTGGGAAGTACGTTCTGCTTTGAAAATCTAGTAGCAAATATTCCACACACAATGAGACATTCCATTACCACGCAGAAGTCGATTCTCCTTCTATAACAGCACATCCTGAAGCATTTTATTTATTGTTTTTATTCATTAAAGAACAACACGTCATATTCTTTATCCACTCACTTACATCTAATTCTGTGGAACATCCACAAAACAAGTTAGTGCCTGTTATCACTTACGTTACAGCAGCTATAAACAGTCCTTCTCTCACCAGCCTCTCCCTTTTTTCTCTTTAAGCTAATAAGACAAAAAAACACAGCTCGTCATGTAACCAAGAAGCTGCAAAGTCCTCCGTCCTGAAGAATTTGCCACGCTGGACAACTTAAAGCGAGAGCTTTACCTCTGACTGTTGCATAGTGCTGACCCTGGGGACTTCATCTAAAAATGCTAAATAAACTTCTATTACACCGTGTTTTAATCCCTTTATGTGGGGCATTTGCCATGTAAATTGTGCAAGATGAAATTGAGAAAATTGAGAAATTCACCGCATTATTAATATAAATCCTGACTGAGACATGCTGTTATAGAAAATGAATCAACACCTTCTGATGAGATACTGAACAATGGTAGATTAAAGCATAATGTCCACTGTATACTTATTTCAGATTTGCCCTAATTCCTCTGCACTATTCCTCACCCTTGAGGAGAGAGCTTGTCCAGCCATCCCATTTTTATAGATTGTTTAGGCCGTCCGTAGAAGCAGGCATAGGGTGATATCGATGATTCACTGTGTAAAGGAAGAGTGTGTTGCACCAGTCGAGAGAGAGCATCCAGTGGCTCACTACAAACACCACGTGAATCCACCTGTGACTTGGCTCCAGACTGTGGGAGGGACTTTGGTGTGCTTAAAGAACACTCATTGGCTGGCTCCTGACTGGGAATGCAAGGCTGAAGTAAAGCATAATCATCACTGAAGCGCCTGCTTGCACTCTCTGTCACCTTTTCTTGCTGCTTGGCCTGCTGCTTCCTGTACTCAGACGGGAAAAGGAAGTATGAGCGTGTATTCACGCATACATTTCATGACACAGATATATGACACTATGATTTATTTTTCAAGCTTTTAGTCAGACATCTTAGCGTATTTAAATATGCAAGCAGCAAATAGCAAACAATTGCCCTCTCTACCATCAGTGTCTCTCTCAGGGCACAGAAATTAAAGAAGCAAGCTGTTAACCCATGTGGTTACACTCAAGTTAAAAGAGGCTGCCATACACTACCTCAATATTTTCTGTTCCAGTTTTTCCTTTGTTTCTTGGTTTAACAATTCCTTTGCATCTACAACCTTCACAAAAAAAAAAAACTGCATTATAGTACTTGTGATGTTTATAACGCATGGATGCTGACTGTATGTGTGGATACAGAGACTCTCAAATGGTTTCAGTGGCATTTATAATCAGTGCTAAAAACCATTAGTGAAACTCTGACATAAACTCAGCATAAGGAAGTGAGAACACGTAGAATAAAAACGCAGACATTACATCACTCAACACCCGAAAATCAAAAGTCTGGAAATATTTTAGAATAATAAGGAAAGTGGCTACACTGTACACAGCAGTATATTTCTAGGAATCGAAATATTCTTCCTTTTAGAAGTGAAAAATCAATATTTAGCTTAAATCAAAATTCTCTTGCTCAGTCACTGACTCGTATTTTAAATAACGTCATCAATATTAAAGTAGCTTTTATGAGGCAGATTGGAATATCAACACAAGGTTGATAATCAGGACTTTACTTACTGGTTTGTTTTCTGCAATGGTGTTGTAGAGGTAAACCTCACCATAGGGATTGATGTCCTCAGATGTCAGTGTCCCGTGAAGAGGGGCTGAAATACAGAAATGCATCATCAGTAGCATATTATACTCAAGTTAACTTCCAAGAGAAGAGACTAGAAGAGACTAGAAAGGACGAGAAGAGAAGAGACAAGAAGAGCAATGCAAGTGCCTACACTGTCCTTTAAAACAGTCATTCGACCAGAGAGGCTATAGCTTGGCCGACTGGTTGTCAAGGTGATAAATGAACTTGCTATCTGGACGGTGATAGTGAAGGGCAGCAGAAAGTCCAGAGCGCTCTCTTCAGAAGGACACGCACACTCATACGACTCATAGACAGGACCACACCAGTAGATAAGGCTAGACCAGAGGGGGTCTGATCCACAGTGCAGTATGTTATCTACGACAGACACTGTATCAGATCACTTAGCCCAGTGGCACAGGAGTCATTTCTGATCGGTGTCATCATTTATCATTATCTGCAGTTGACCTTCTGACTGCACACAACACTCTCTCTCACCGCTCCCTCTACGTATTGTCTGCACCACTGCAATATCCATTAACAGAGAATCTATCATGGAACAACATGCCTTATTAACGTAATTTAGGTAATATTTTAAAAGGTACCTAAACAACACTGAAAGCTGCCACATAACTAGATAAAGGTAAATGACGTTTTCGATAAATGCTACAATGTCGGTGTTGTAACTCCATAAACTTGAAGTGATCCACATCTTCCCAGCCTCCATCCATGTGCATCACCTTTGTCTTACACGACCCATCACTCATTCTTTCACTTTCTCTTATCCGCCAGGGCTTAGAAGCACACAGGGGACTGGAGATGTATATTATAAATACAAAATATCCTGAAATACGACCGCCTTCTTACATAAGGCTTCAGTTCCATACTCCCTGTTCCCAATTCCCCAACCTTTGTGATAGCTGTCATGCACAAACAATTTTGGAATAGTCTCTACAGGAAACAGAAAGCAACTCTCCTAGTAAATTTATGCACAAATCCAGAGAGCCACAAAACAAGCGTTTTCAAAGCCTTCTTCAACTTATGTAGTTTTGAGAGTTTGGCAAACTAGGCCTCTCCATACATAAGATGATGACAAGCAGCTTCCATTGAGACCACAACAGCACTGGTCCTCTCTTCCTCCCATGACAGACACCATACCATTGGCGCATTCCGTGGGATTAAAACCGGCACGGCTCATGATCATGAAAAAAATAGCGCTTAAATAAAAAGCAAATCAAGTTGAGCATACCTCTCTGTCTGCTGCCGCTGGGATCCTCTGTGCCTCTGTGCTGCTCCTTGTTGGATTTCCCAGACACACTCCTATGGATCAGTAGAATCACTAGTATTGGTCTTCTTACATACACATATTTACATACTACTGGAACCAATTTCAAAGTCTCTTATTGGTTTCTTGAAGTTTATATGAAGATGATCAAATAATTACTGATTCCAAAATAAGTTTTTCAAGTTTTTCCAACCAGGCTAAGCAAACAAAGAACGTCCATGATTCATTTGTTCTTCTTCAGTAACATCTTTATAATGGCCAGGGTCATCTTGGATCCGGCCAATCACACACTCAAAGGGCAATTTAGCATAACCTGTCCCCTTTATGCATGTCTCTGGACAGTGGGAGGAACCCAGAGGAAACTTACATAAAGACAGGGAGAACACGCACAGAAACCTCACATAGCAATTCACCTGAGCTCAGGATCCAACCCAGGACCCTGAAGCTGTGAGGCAGTAATGCTACCCACTGTGCCACCATTCTATTCCACTCCTGAAGGTTTTCAGTAATCAAAGTCATAAATTGACCATAACACCATTCCAGTCTTGCAAAGGTGTAAGCCATTCACCTATGAAATATGACCCTCAGACATCAGTCTAGTTCCTTACTACTACCATTAGTCATTATAGAATGTTTATATATCCTACATTTTAGGCACACATGCAAGAAATAAAACTGTCTCAATTCAGTGCTTGAAGCAATGTACTTAGCAACAACCTACCAGTCATGTGGTGGTATGATGGTGCGTTCTGGGACCTCCGGGACAGGTCTGTGTCGTAGCTTGTAGGAGCGTGTGGGCCATGGACCAGAAGCTGTAAGTGAGCTACTCTCATATATATCATTATCCACCATTACTCCCTGGAATCCTTCTGAATCGACATCATCTTTTACACCCAAGACTGGCTGTGGAATGGAAGAAGTAGCCTCTTTCAAGAAGTTCTCCCAATCCGAGGGCAGAGAGTGTGAGGAAGGTGACAGCGATTCCCTGCTGCTGGCCAAAGAGGCAGATCTAGAATCTGAAGGGGACGCTTTGCATTTGCTACGTGGGAGTGTGTGGGAGACAGGGGAGATAAACTCAGGTTCATGTTTAAGTGCTTTCTGCTTAAAAGGCCTTGGAGGGAGAGTCTGGGTTTCAGGCAATCTGTTATTTTCTCCAGTGCTATTTGTCTCTGTATTTTGAGAGGAGGCTACTCTCTTCCCTTCCTTAAGAAAGACAGTTCTAGGAAAGGGTACAGGTTTTTTCTTCCTTTCTGCCATCTCAGAACCTTCCTCATCACGATCTCCTGCCATGAGGACCTCAAGGTTGTGCAGGATTCTCCGCCGATGGCCAGTGGGGAAATGAGCCACTTGCAGGAGCTTCTCCTCAGTAAGCCCCTTGCAGTCTGCCAGGGTGTGGTAGCCTGCCTGAGTAAAGCTGGTGGCATACTGAGGCAAGTGAAGGCTGGAGAGCCAGAGAGAGATCTCCTCACTCGGGTCCAGGGGGAAGGAGGAAGGGGAGCCATCCGAGACTTCACTGGTCATGGCAGTGACAGTACGAGTAAACTGACTTGAATGGGTGGTGCCATGAGTAGAAGGTTGTTCTCAGAAAGGAAGAATACTCTCTAGAAGTGAAGAAGAATTGTAAATCAGTTACTGAACAGAAAAATGAATTAGTAAGGAAGGTGACAGTGACAATAACGTTCACTTTTTTATTAGACAAACAACAAGTTTTCACCCATTAAGACCCAATCTACACATATACAGATAGTTTTGAAAATGTAGTTTGTTTCTATATATTTGGCCTACCATCAATTTATAAATTGACACTGATATGAAAACAGCATCTAGGGTCACTGCAATGGAAGCTTTTCCAAATTTCTACCGTTTGTGTGTGGACAGAAAACAAAACTTGTTTTAGAAAATGGTAATGTCAGGATGCCAACCTGCACATGCCCATCGCAGCTTTGCCTGTGTTATGAATGTGCTAAGACTCTGTTTATCATCGCTGCTGACCAGTTTGTTCGTTTGTGGTCTGTAATATCTTGGTCACAACTTATTTTACATCGTTTTTTTTTTTTAGTATGCCTTCGTGCAAATTGCCAGACTATGATTCATACTGTACAGTTCCTGAATCCAAAAAAATACAGTGTAATATTAAGCAGTAGTTCCACCTCATCATCAGTCGACACATATGAATCCTTGTTCATTATTTTTTTTATTTTAGAATTGTGGCCTACCGTGACCGTGACCGGGATAAAGCGCTTACTGAAGATAAGTGAATGAATTAAAAAATTAATGAATGAAAGAAGGAACTTTTGGTCATATTGGTAGTTTCCCCTTCTGTACCTCTCAATACACATGCTCTTAACATTGCTCTTGAGGCATCTGACATAACAGTTTGAAATACTAACACCACCTAATTGGCTTGCATGCTCATCTGTGTTTTTTTATATTGTTTCGTGGACAGATATATTTTGTTTAAAAAACTATGTTTTCAGAAATGTCTGTATACACATTGATGGTGTACAATAGGTTCAATTCTATTGATTAATAATGATAAAAAATGTAACTACAATTGTGAATAAAAACTTTAAAAAAAAGCAACAATAAAATCTGAACTGCAGCTCTAAACATTCCCCCAGACCACAAAAGCTGATGAGGCCAACAAGAGGACAGGTCGATAACTAGGCTATGCACATGCACACCATGCTGTGGTTAACCACTCTGTACTCATGGCCTGGCAGAGATGAAGCTGTTGTTTGCAACTCACGACTAGACATCTTTTGCTTTTATTCAGTTGCTGTTTGTGGCATTTAAAATAAGGTTATATTGTCTAGTTTGAGATTCATGGCGAATGCCCTGTACTGGAAAAAATAAAATTCATCAAAGAAGCAATACATGAATCAAAATAAAAGCTTTAAGAGATGCAAGAGCACTAAAACCTTTTCTCGGTTTCACAAGTCCCTATAAATTAAACACCACTCTGCTTCTGCAATTTCCCCCCAATCACTTCTTCTTTTAGGCTTTATTATATTTCATACAATAAAAGCCACATGTTCACCACTTCAGAAAATGACATCCATTATATAATAAGATCTGAAAAAGCTAGCTGTGGTATTACCTTGAAACTTAGTTACGCTTTGCAAAGATACGCATAGGAAACAAGAACAATAGCATCTTGCAACAACACTAAGGAAATTGCTTCTGTCATTTACACATCACAGCAAAAGCAAGCTGAACACGGTCACACATTTAGTCTCGCATGGCTGACAAAAAAAAAAAAAAAAAAAAAATGGATCTAGGTTAATGATTTTAGCATTGACAATGAACTAACCGTAGGACCTACAAAAGAACTGAGGCGGTAAGCCAATATACACACCACACATAAAAAGCGCCCCATCTGAAATGTTCACTACATCACTGCAGCTCAGCTTCTGCTGGGCCGCTGCACACGTATAACACCACGTATAACACCTCTTATAACACCTCTGTCGAAACGCATAAAACTTGAGCTGCTGTTGGTTATAGAGAGTGGAAAATACATCCTGCTCAGTGTGTGGGACTTCCTGAACCCTTTCCACCCACTATTAAACCCACATCCAACATTATGACCACTCAAGTGTCAAGTGTGACATTTGACCTGAATGTTACGCAGGGCTTTCTGAGAAATTAAACGAGCCACAGGAAAAGACAGTTAAACTGCTTTTAATTAATCAGTATTACTGTCTTTTCCTATGGCTCGTTTAAATTTTAATCAAGCTAAATTATTCTATATATATTAAGTTATTCTGTACAGAATTTCTTTCATTTCTCACGAGTGTGAACCTTGACATTAAAATGCCATTTTTAAATATCAGAAAAAGTGTTTGTTTAAATATATGTCCATTTAAGATTAACATTCACAAAAGTGACGCTCAGTTTTCACAGCCATGAAGACTTTGTGATGGTATTAATGCCCCTGGCAACACCGATTCAATTGTTTAAAAAAAAAAACACAATGTCACATCACATACTGATTGACAGGTGCGTCTCCGCGGCAACTCATGAACAGTGCTGGTGCTAAACATGTATGTAGGAATGGCAGAGCTTGTGCGTCCACTGTGCTTTGGTGTCATTGCATGGTCTGTTTGTGTATTTTGTACATATTTCACACAGAAATAAAGGTTTGTGTTATTGTAGCTTTATGGTTTCAAACTGCAGAATGAGCACACACATCATTTTATTCAAACTAATACTAGTGTGCTTAATGTCCTCTCATTTAACTGCATTTACTGTCACTGCTTATTAACCATTTAGGATCATGAGTTTTGCCAGCAAGCTCAAATCAAGTTTGTCATAATATTTCGATTTATAATATCTTGAGATTTGATCATACAAATACCAAAAGCATTGACAGAAACTGTGCAGTCTTGGCTTTGCAATGCGCCCGTGTGTACGTCATGATCTAGATCATAATTATTTCGATTATAGTGCAGCCACTCTGATGATTCTCACCGTTTAAAAAAAAAACACATACGCTACTACACTAAAATAGTGCATATAAAATGCTATAAATTCTAATTTTGCTCATGCTCAGACACAAAAGGCTGTGTGACCAGGAAAGTAGTCATTTCTGAGGGCGGGATAAAGGAGCTGATGTAGGCAGATGGCTATTTCGGATACATCACTGCTGCCAAATATAGTCCTGTCCAACTTAAATCAGCCAGAAGAAAAGCACAAAAAGAAATTCAGAAATCTTCTTAAAATCTTCTCTGATGATTTCAGAATCGAATATGAAAGAACTAAGAAGTCAGTTATGAAAAACTAAGTTGACAGGAGCGTTCATGTCCACAAGGATGACAGAGAAATAAATCTCTTTCAGTTTTGAGACATTTTGTGCAAAACTGAAAACTACTTGTGTAATGCTGATATTGAACATGACCAAGACGAAAACGCAGGCAGTTTTGTTGGTTTTATTGCAAATATCCCATAAATTTGGAAATCACAATATGGATATGGTGTAATATCCCATAAATTTGGAAATCACAATATGGATATGGTGTAATATCCCATAAATTTGGAAATCACAATATGGATATGGTGTAAAAATCATGTAGGTGTATACACTGCTCCCTTTCAGGACTTTATTCAGAAGAATGGAAGGCAAAATGTGACTACCACAGAACACTGATACTCTTTTACTGCAGATGGCCTCCAAATTTTTTTCTCTCTGTTCATATCCTGAGCATGCCTTAACATGCCCTGAAATTATTCACGCTCAGTTTACTGCATGGAACAAATATGGGCCTCAGTACTATATAGACTTCTAAAAGTAATACGCGGCACAAAGGAATACTGCTTATTAGCTTGCACGGTGCACAGAACTGCATCTTTCAGTGCTGCAGTCTTCATTCTGCATTTATCAGAACTGCATCGTTCAGCTTGCATCTATCAGGGCTGCATTTTTCATTTCGCATCTATCAGGGCTGCATTTTTCATTTCGCATCTATCAGGGCTGCATNCAAATATGGGCCTCAGTACTATATAGACTTCTAAAAGTAATACGCGGCACAAAGGAATACTGCTTATTAGCTTGCACTGTGCACAGAACTGCATCTTTCAGTGCTGCAGTCTTCATTTCGCATCTATCAGAACTGCATCGTTCAGCTTGCATCTATCAGGACTGCATTTTTCATTTCGCATCTATCAGGACTGCATTTTTCATTTCGCATCTATCAGGGCTGCATTTTTCATTTCGCATCTATCAGGAGACGTAGAAAGTAAAACGAAATTTTCTGTCTTAGATGGATTATCTAAGTATAGATCAGAGCAGATCAAGAATCTATTGTTTAGATAAGTTTTTGTTATTTATCATGACATTCATATGGTATTTCATCCTTGTATTATCAGTTAATTGGTGTATTCTAAAAGCAATGAGGCTGTCACTTCAGTAATTATGTTACACTGCTATTGAAAAATGCACTCTCAGAAAAATATTCTCTATGATGTAGAAAGATATCATGTGCATATACAGTACTTTAGCTCTACTCTAATGTTTTAAAAGGTACACTACATCAACATACATACTGTATCTATTGTACTATGGACAAAAGAGAGCAGCAGCGCCTCAGTGTCAAGGAATTGTACAGTTCAGGCCCTTTTTCTGAGTCTTCATTTCAACAACAACAACAAATTGAATTTGTAATGTGCAGAAAGTACTCCCTTTCCTTTCAAACAGTAAGTATGGATTCATGGGAGTATGAGGGAGAGTAGAATAAAGCAGGAAAGCAGAAGAATGAGGAGGTGTTCTGACTCATACATGTCTGCCATCTTAATCTTTACAGCCACGGTGACCCTGCAGCAAAGTCCAACTACTCAGCATACTTCATCTGCCTGGCATTTCTCTTCTACTAACTAATGACTTACATTTCATACATCAGTGCTCAGTGTCCAAGTCAGTGTAGCGTCTCATTATGTGTACCAGCGCCAAAGCCTTTCTCCTGCTCACATAACACATTAAGGCTTCTTAATGGAAACACTCCGCAGGTGAGCTGAAGTTGACCAAATGTTTGTTTAAGGAGCGTCTGTTTGTTTGTTACAGGGAACGCACTTACTGTTGCCACTAACGCGCTAAGTGAAACCGAGAAGCTAAAACTTCCCTGGCAGCTGGTTACAAAACATTTCATCGCTCTTTTACGTTACTCACCTCAAATGCAGGCTGTTTCAGACTAAATCCACTTTACAGCTTGACTGAGCTCGTTCAGTTTTTTTTTTTTAATTTTATAACCGTCTCTTTCCACTTTCCTTTTCAGTTTAGCCACCAGGACCATGTCGGCGTGGTGCAGTGTAGTATCTAGTGTGGAAGCTACAGCATTCATCCGTTCCGCCTTCTTTCCGCGTTAGAAGCCGCCCATAAACGCGACCTTACCTGAGCCTGGAGAGCTCAGGCCAGTTATATCCACAGGACGGCTCATGAAACAAGCACAGAAAACTAATTAAAACTGCTCTCTCAAAGTCTGTTTCAGGGTAAAGCCTGTAAAATTATTTCGTGCTCAGTTCACAGGCCTCCAAAGAGTGAGCGAGACACACACACACACACACACACACACGTGGGTATTAAATATTTAACCCCTCAGGGTAGACATACTGCAGCAGCCGAGCCGAGCACAAATAACATAAACAACTCTGTACAAATATGTTTTTTTTGTTTTGTTTTATTTTGTTTTAGAACTGAACCCGGGATTTCACAAATCCATACATTTACAGAACCTGCAAATTCATACATTTAACCAGTTCTGAAATCAGATTTTATTGTTTTCATTCCTGTCAGAAGTTTGTGTACCTTTGTTGTAGTGTCGCAGGATGACCACACGAGGCCGCCATTTACACCGTTATGTGATTTATTGTCATTTGTTCGTGGCTTAGATTGTACACAGAAAACTTGGAGATGTTTTTTTTTTATCATTATTATGTAACTTGTGTTTACTGACCAAAGCTGTGGTGGTGGAGTCTTCTCAGATGTCTTCTCTCATATTAAATGTCTCGTGGTCAATAATAAAAATAAAAATAGTAAACAAACAAACAAGCAATGTAAGAGGGTTTACCGTAAGATCGACGTTGACTTAGAGTCAAATAAGCGGTCAACACATACGACATAGGAAAACAATACACAATGGTGTGGCACAGTGGCACACGGGGTACCACTGCCACATCCTGAGCTCAGGTTACTGCCTGTGTGGCGTTTCTGTAAATGTTCTGCCCATGTCCGTGTGGATTCCTCTCTGTTTTCTGGTCTCCTCCCTCCTACCAAGAACAGGCCAGGAGGTGGAGTGGCTACACTAAATTGCCCTTAGGTGTGAATCTGAGTTTACATATTGTTCAGTGATGAACTGGTGTCCCATCCAGGGTGTATTTCTGCCCAGTGTTCCCATAATAGGTTAACAAAAATAGTTGCTGATGAAAAATAGACAGACAGGGAGAGTGAGAGAGAGAGAGAGAGAGTCCCTCTCTCTGATTTTATTGTACTCATCCACACAATGTAGTCAGAATATAACGTGATTTGAGTTATTTGAGTTATTAACTCTAGGACTGGCCTGTAATACACTTTAAATATTATGGCTTTAATTTGCACTTTGCTCTTTGATTTCTAAAATCTTTGATTTGACATAATAGAAGCTTTTAGTTGCATCCCAGTATAGAAACCGGTTTAAAGTTTTTGGGTCAGCACATTAGCAACACTAGATGGTTTGCCAACATAGTTTGCCATACTCATTTACATATACCTAGAATGGGCCTCTTTTATTAAACTGGGTATGAATGAATTTATTCATAAATTGTTCACAGGAGCATACCTACACAAGAAATGTATAATGAACAACCAGTTAATTCAGAAAAACATTTGTTTCCTACCTAGGCTCCTGAGTTTCTGTGCACTCATTAATCCTTCTTTGATAGGCTTCAAACCGTATAATTGGCACGAGTTATTGCACTTATAGATTAAGTTTAAACAGATTTTGTGAAACGTGGTCATTTCAAATTAATGACTTGAAACAAAGCGGTTCAAAAGAAATCCATAAATTAAGATAACTAAGGCTGGCTGTTCAATTAGGACAAAAGTAATGGCACCATATAACAAGAAGAAGCTTTCCTTGAATTCTTCACAGTCAAAATTCAGTTTGTAACTGGCCTGTCAGTTCTGGGAAATGGCCACATGTTGATATCTTATTTAGGCCTTGATTAAGCCCAAAGCTTTAGCAGTGTTCTATTATGGCAGGGAGAGGATTTAAAATTATACTTTTTGTACCAAACACTATTGATTGTTGCAGTGCGAGAGTACCTTAGAAAAAGGATTTAGACACAACTGTCAAAACTATAGCATTAATATCATGTTGACACTGTGTGTGTGTGTGTGTGTGTGTGTGTGTGTGTGTGTGTGTGTGTGTGTGTGTGTTGTCTACAGAGGTGTAGGCATGGAAACATGCTTTAAATTACCCAGTTACAATCATGGCAGTCATTTCTCTGTTGGCAGACCCTGTAAAATGACATAATAAGCTAGCACATTTTCTGTAAGCACACAGGCCTTTACACAACACGTCAGAATGAGAGCATGCTGCTTTTCTCTGTGCTTATGAAATATTCACTGGACAGCTCTCAGCTTATGAAATGTGAGGCTATACATTTCCCCCATTATCTGCAGTTGAGCTTTAACAGATTTCTGTGGTAGTTCAATGTAACTGGCTCTCAGGCTGCAGAAGCTGTGGGTGATTTTGTTCAGTACATTTGGACAGAGCATCTGAGAGCATCAGAGCAGGTCTCTCTCTCTCTCTAAGGAGGCATAAAGTTAACATAAACATATATTTTTCATTCTATATATTAAATATATGTTCCTGCCTGTTTATAACAGTGTCATTTGTGTTTGTATATGAAAATGTTGATGCAGACAGAGAGAGAGAGACAGACAGATAGAGTGAGAGAGAGAGAGAGAGAGAGAGAGAGAAGGAAGAGTGAATGTCTGACAAAGGCTAAAAGGACTCTAATGTGCAGCCTGTCAGAGCAGAGGACATTCTTAGACACACACATTACTCTTTTTTAGGGTTCTCCGTTGCTAAGGGCCCTCTTTGTCTTCAGGCACACCCTCTTATTGCCATGGCCACCCGTTTTTACTACACCAAAACTGTAAATACTGCCAGATCTGAGAGAAGAGACAAAGACAGAAAAGGGAAAGGTAAAAAAAAAAAAGGGGTATTTCTGTGGGCAATAGTCTTCTGAAAATAGACTTTGAATCAGTTGTCTGGTCTGCAATGCTTGGGGCAAATCTTCATTTTGGATCATGTCCTGAGGACAAAATTCTGAACTTGCTCCAAGCTACGATCCAGAGACTGCAAGAACTATTACATTCAGAGCAAACTAGTAGCACAGAGGCACCTGGATCGGAGTTTACCCAAGCTTCTGTGCATCCTCTTGGACAAGGAGATTCAGCAAGGGCCCTTAAGAAAGTTTTCCATCTTTTTAAGGAGTGGAGTGTTGTACACACACACAGAATAGGCTCCTTGAGAGAAGCAATAAGGACAACAGTACACACACTTATGGAGCTAGACAGGCACGCAAATCATGAGCACACGCTCCCAAAGAGAGAGACGCAGGCAAAACAACTGGGTAAGTTGTGTTGGGGAGAGCAAGTCTTTCTTGGCTTTTTGCATGCACTTTTATTTTGTTTATTTGTATTCAGTGGCATGGCAACATAAAAGAGTTTTGTGATCAATTTCCCTGCAGGAGCCTCCAGAGAAGGTAATTTTCACAAACAGGTCTATATCAGTGATCTCATTCAAAGTGTTTTGGGAGACGTGCACAGCATCGAGAAGATGCTGTTTTCGATCACAAGTAAATGTGACAGAGCGATCACCATCATCTCTGGAGCAAAGCGGCAAAGTACAGAAGCTGAGGCAACAAGGGACTATATCATGATTCATGATCTCATGATTCATTGTTTCCTGTCCGATCAGGAAGGTGTTTATAAAAGATTTCTCGTTACACCGGGAGTTTTGTGACTGGGTCTTATGTGGACAAATGTTTCACCCCTTTCAGACATTCAGAAATGTGTCTTTCAAAGCATCCCGAATACCCAAGCAGAGACCCATGCTGCGTTTGAGAGAAAGACTAGCCCACATGAACTGTTTAATGAAAGCCCAGTTGATCTTGTAACACGAGTAGAGGACAGCATTCAGTGTGAAATGCTGAAGAGCCCAAGAAATGATGGACATGGACGTCCAGGAGAGGATGTTGGCGAGGTGAAGAAAGAACCCGCACAGGAGGATGAAAGAGACAAGAAGGCGGAGAAGGTCGGCACAGTGGTTATGGATGAACGTGATTCGACCTGTGTGCTCACATAATGTCATCCCATTCCATAGAAAACTACAAAAGGGACGTACTGACATGTTTACAGGCAAGCTGGAAACATCAGCTCGAGAGATTTCTATACATCTTCCGTAGTTTAAAAATTTAGCAAATTCAGACATGTGTACCTCGACTGTACCTGTCTGTAGCTAGTCTCAAATTCTAGGCTACACACTGTAATTACAGCATCAGTGCATTAAGCACAAATATGAGCTCGTACTAAACAGACTTACTGGCACAGCAATAATTCCAGTTTTCCAGTTCGAACACCCAGTACATTCACATTTACATTTATTCATTTAGTAGATGCTTTTATCCAAAGCGACTTATAAATGAGGAAATGCAAGCAAATCGAGCAAATACATCAAGCAGAGAATAATACAAGTAGCATTACATAAAAGATTTTTAATTGAGTGCTAGAGGATCAAAGTGCACAGAGTAGACGTGTAAGAGGTGTAAGAGCAGGTGTAAGTGCAGAAGTTTGGGATTCTGGATGACGAGTTTATGAGATGTAACAAATAAATCAACTTTTCATTTTCCCAGAAGTAAAAGTCTTGACTGTACATTTTAAAGATAAAACTATTCAATAATCTTTTTTTCAGAGTTGTTTCTAAATAGGTGTCTCATAAAATATAGAAAGAAATAAGTATTTTGTTAGGTTATGTTCACACATAGGAAATGGTAATAAAAATGGTGAATGTGAAAAAAACAATAAATATGCAATTCAATTGCAAAAGGTGCTTATATTTGTTTTTAATAACTCAAAGAAAAAAGCAGTATCTCTGTTTTGTAGGAGTGAAGTTATTAGTCCACCATTTGGTATGTACGCTCTTCCACCTAAAAGCAGCATTAATCCACATTTGTAAAAACATCTAAAATGTCTGTCATGATGTAATTTAAAAAGCAATATTTCCAGTGGATCAAGACATAAAATCATCTGGCAATTTATCCTAGTCAGGGTTGTGGTGGATCCAGTGCCTATCCTGGAAACATCATTTGCAAAGTGAGAGAGTGTGACGTTTCCCAGATGGAAGTCCAAAACTGGGCAACATGCACATGCACATGCAATTCAGAGTAGCCAGTCCACCTTCTAGCATGATTTGGGAGCTAGGTGGGAGCAAACCAGAGAACTTGGAGGAAAGCTACACAAACACTGGGAGAACATGTGAAGCTGCACACAGAGACTACCCCAGGCTCAGGATCAAACTGTGGACCCTGGAGCTGTGAGGCAGCAATCCTACACACTGTACCCCTGCACCACTCACTCAGGCAATTTGACTAATCATATATTTCCTCCATGACAATTGAATAGTCTGAACTAGTGAACCGTTTAATTAAAGTGTGGGAGTCGGAAGGAGTCGGTTCGTCACCTGAGGAACGCTCAAGTCCGGATGGGTTTTCAGCCCCACCTAACCCATGCATTAATCCTGACACTGCTATAATCAGTAATTTATACCTACAAAGTGCACCTATATGAATTATACTATATAATCATTTCATTCATTCATATTTTTATATTTTCCTTGGCAGATATGATCATTTGCACATGCAACATTTTAAATACATGTTCTGAAGTACAACACTTAGAATGAATCCAAACCCTTTTTTCCTCACAGTTTAACAGATTCAGCAAGATCAAGGAGGTTTCAGGACACGATATATTGACGGGGGGACCTTCAGTGTTTCCAGGAGTGTACATTTAGTCACCTGTCGGTCAGCTCTCTCATGGTGTCTGGGTCAGAGGAGCTGGTCAGCAGCGTGCTCAGACTTCAAAACTTCAGCAACATGAAGTGTCCCTTCCCACTTACTGTAGCTGTACCTTTTCAAGCTTGTTACCGCCTGAATTACCGTGAGACTGTGGTGAAAGTGGTGGACCAAGCGCAGAGGATCAGTTATGTAACTCCGGTAGCCACCGAGGGCATCTATGGAGGCCGCAGGGTCTGTGATAGCAAATTGCATTTTTAAATTAATTAAAATCATGTCATCAACATTGATTTACATCAGTGGATGTGTTTTGTGTGTTTAACACAAGGTCTGTTTTCTCTCAGGGTACATTCGCAGTGGTGCGGGTGTACACTCTTGGTGTATTCGCAGTCTTATCCCGTTTGCAGAGGGAGACATTCACAATCCCAAGAAGAGGTCTGTGTCTCAAACTGAGTGTGGACTCCAGGATATGCCTAGACTATCCACCTGGATCTTTCAGCACACCGGTGGTTGCCCAAGCAATGGTACTCATAGTCGTGGGCTAATCTATTTCCAGAACATTTAAATTTCTAATTTAATCATAGATCTATAGATCTGTCATTCATAGACATAGAGTCATTCATACATTCACACATTCAAGCATGCTGTACATATTAGAGACCTAGATGGCCAATAGAGTCATTCATTCATTCATCTTCAGTAAGCATTTTACCATGGTTGCGCACCTAGACTTCGGATAGGGTCTTTGTGACCCACACTCCGTCCTTATGTGATACCTACCCTGCGGTCAGATGTCGTCAGAACCGTACACACACACATTCACCGGCAATACTGTCAACATTGCTCCATTGCTCCATAGACCTATGTTCATTTTCAGCTATTATTATTATTATTATTATTATTATTATTATTGGTGAAGTGTGCTGTAGGTCAGACAGAGGAGTTCAAAGTGGAGGTGGGACTGCATCAGGGATCGGCTCTGAGCCCC
>CM074948.1:11197256-11233594 GCA_037577455.1 Pangasius macronema | reverse complement strand
GTGGATCTGAAGCCTATCCCAGAAACACTGGGTGTGAGGCAGGAATACACTATGGATGGGACGCCAGTCTACAGCAGGGAACCGTACACACACACATTCACACACTCATTCACCGGCAATACTGACAACATTGCTCCATTGCGCCATAGACCTATGTTCATTTTCAGTTATTATTATTATTATTATTATTATTATTATTAATTTTATTAGGTCTTTCTTTTTATACATAAGAACCAAAGGTAATTTTCATTTCCTCCAGACAATACCTTACTGATATTTATAGAATGCTTTTTGAGAAAACTGTGCATAAAAAGTCCATAACCCATATTCTTTTATTGCTTAGCTTCTTAATTGTCTTTTTCTCTAGTTGCCTTACTTGCTTACCTGAATTTAAACAAATAGATTATGCTAGCACTATTGTACCTAGCTGAAGTTTGGAGAGAATATTGACTAGATAACCCAGCTAGTCAGCCAACTTAGCTTAAGCAACACTAGACAATAAATGCACAAGTTAAAGGCAGTTGTTCTTGTATCATATAAAGCAATAAAATACGCAAGACACGTAAATTGTTAGCATTACCATTATATTCTGTCCATAGATAATCATTCATCATACAGCGCAGTTTGGGAATACCCGTATGGCAGCTTATTGGTTTCACATTGCTCTGTGTACAATGACAATATCAACTGTTCATTGTTTCTAATAATATATCCTTTTTTTTAAAACCCTGTTTTGTCCCTTTTTACTCCTCAGGTGCAGCCTGTAGATGCTGTGCTCTTGTCTTCATTGAAGTGCAGAAATGATTCCTGCCACTCCATCCTCACCACTAGCCCTCTACTGTATCTGAATCACCCGTTAACTGTGAGCCCTCTACGACCTTTGACCCTAACACTGCCCTGTCCTCCTAAACCTAAAAAGGCAGGAGAGGAGAAGAGCTGCACTTACTCTGATAGCACAGCTCTTATGCCTCACACCATCTCATCCCATCGGCTCAGGTAGAACCCTTTTCCTTTGTTTGACTGCAAAACAATATTTTACTTTATATAACATAAAGTGGAATAAGCAGGTGGAAATTATTTACAACTCAAACATATTGAATTTTCTTACATAATAACAGCATAAGGAGTCTTTTATAAATATGATTTATTTTATAGTTATCACTGTATTTTTTTTTATAAACCCTACAGTTCTGTATTTATGTGTACTCTCTTTCCAAACCAGGGTTATAAGTGCCTCAGTGAAGGCATCCAGAAAGCTGACTAAAGAGCAGCCAGTTGTCCTGGGCTGGAAAGATGAGCGCTGGAATGTTCTGGATAAAGTCACTGTGAGGAACTTGCAGAATGACCTTGTTTCTTTTGAGGTCTCGCAGAACTATGAGAGGTACCTACTCAGTATTATGGGAAAATATATTTACACTTCACTGAGGGCATTCTCTGTTTCCGGTTTACACTTGTGCTGATGGACTCATCTTCTTTTCTCTAGGCTGATAGTATTTCGTCTGCTCTCTTCTGTAAAACCTTCTTGCTTGATGTTCTTTGCTGAGGAGCTGCAGGAATCAGTGAGGACCTGTACAGTATCCATAGCCATCCACAAAAGTCAGAAGGACCCCAGCAGTGTGCTTCTGGCTGTCCTGCCTAGTAGAGACCTGAGCTGGGGACTGGCTGAGCTCCATGCTCAGGCTTACTCTGGATCTCCAGAGCAATCTGCTGAGATATTGATGAGGGAGGGAGAGCAGCTGCTGCTAAAATTCAGCGGCAACATTACCAGCACAGGTACCTAAAGAGTCACGTATAATCAAAGGGGTTGCATTGGAGCTGTATGGTAGACTGCAGACTGTGCTCACATTATATGTTATGCCATCATCAATCAGCTTTCCCAAAACGTCCCTCATTTTTCTTGTTTAAATATTGAATTACACCACCACTTTCACTAAAAATGTCCAGTCAGTAGGAAATAAAACATGACAGGACATGCTGTTATAGATAACAATCAACAGCGAGTCAGTGAGATGTGGTCTGACATGAAGTGTAGTGCTGTTACAACCGCAAATTAGATTTTTTTCCCCAATAACAGCATGCCCCAAAATGTCTTATAGAACAACAATTTGCCAACAATTACAATTTTTTATTTGTTAAAGAATAACATATCATACCTTTCGACCATATATAATTATGTTTAATGTTGTGGAATGTCCATGAAACAAGTTAGTTCCTGTTAACTTTTACATAATACAGCTATAAACAGGTGTTACCTCACAAGTCTCTGTTTATTTAGCATTTTCTGTCTCTTGAAAAAGTGTATCTTGTCATGTTACAGAGAAACCACAGGACCCTCCGTCCTGAAGAAATTCCAGTGTCGGAAGACTTAGTTAAAGCGTTACCTCTGACTGACACCTGATGCTTCTTTAAAAAATGCTAAATAAAAGTCTCTTCACAGAAGGTTTTAACATATTTACATTTACATTTATGGCATTTGGCAGACGCCCTTATCCAGAGCGACTTACAATCAGTGATTACCGATTAATTATTGCCAAAGGTTGATTTTTTTTGTGGTTATCCGATTATTTTGAACATGTGAACATACTCAATGACAAAGCATATTCCAAGCCCCCCATGGTAATGTAACATTAGTGTTAAGTGCATATACAGTACAGTTTAGGTTCTTGTTTGGATTTGTGTGAGAATGCACTTGTTTATGCAGGTGACCAGTGCACAGAGCCTCACACACTCACATTCCACAATCAGAGGAGGAATTGGCTCTGTCTGCAGCTGAAGGAACTGGACCCGTTTGGAAACTACAGCTCACCTTGTTACAAAGGCATGGCTCTACTTTTCCAAATCCCTAAAGATCAGCTGGTATGGAGGGAGGACAGAGCAGTTATATCTGAAGACTATTGCTTCGGACCACCGGTCTGTAAGCTGTCACTCACTCTTCCAAAGGTGAAATAATACAAACGAGCTTACGTTCAGATAAAATTGCAATGTTTATAACATGTTTAAATCATTTTTACTTCCATAAAGCCATCTCCAAAACTCTTGTGATTCATTTGAGCTAATCTGGTGTGCTGCTTCTACTGCTTTCCCTGACCTAATTGTAGGATACCAAGACAATTTTACTCTAGCTGAAAGGGATCCCAAAGAACATGTTAAAACAAGGATTTGTTATTGTCTTATTTTTCAGACTGTGAAAACTCTATCTCGACCAGTCAGTGCAAAATTCTTGCAACATGATCAGACAGGTAAGAAGAAATATTCAAATCCACCCTCTCTATGATTTTTTTATTCACCCTTATCCTCTTCTTCTGCCAGAGCCACTCTGTGATGAGCTGCTAGCCTGGCTCTGTAGCGAGCTGTCTGAAGAAGATGCTTCCCTGCTGGTCATGTGCCTTCGCCTGCGCCGTTCATCTGTCCAGCTGGCCCGACTCCGAGCTCCAAACAGCCTTGCGCTGCAGATTTTCCACATCCTGACCACATGGAGACAAGCCCTGCCTTCCCTCACACCAAAATGTCCTTTGCTTGCCCACTGTCTGATTCGCATCGGCAGGCCAGAGCTGGCCGCAGAGCTGCTGAGAAAAGGTCCAGCTGTGGACAGGAGTGAGAGGAGACATGCAGAAACACAAAGACCTGTAACAATCCATGACCCTACATTACATGAGATTAAGGGGAAGACATAAAATATAAAGTGTAATTATGTTAAGATATGAGCTCTAGATCTGAAAGATTAAGTTTATTCTGTTAATTCTCAGTTGGAGAGTAACTGAGCATTACAGAAATAGATATAACATGTTTGTAAGAAGAATATCTGAATATGGGTTTGTGTTGCTGTGAGAGAAATAAAAGTGCTGATCAAATTTCAATTCAATTCAACAAACTTTAGTGGCATGACCATATACATGTACAGTATTTCCAAAGCATTACAGGAAAGAGAATATCCGTTATTAACAAATATTACTTATAACAAATAAAATTTAAATTTGATTATTGAATTTTTAATATAATTTTTATATGATTTATCACATTTCAAAACACATTTCCACAGACCTATTACCCTGTTGTGTTACAAAAATTTACAAAAATGAAGTTGCACTATCAGACCAGCAGATGGCAGTGTTGTAACGTTAATAAGATATATTTTCAAACGCTCAGACTCGAGCTTACACTTTACTATCAAATTAATAACGTGCCTTGGCTCACTGTAATAAGACTATGTAATGTATGATTATAAGCTCTACGTTAATTATGTATAGTTGAAGATTTTACTCATATAAATAAACTGCATGGACCGTTTAGACATAGTTCACCAAGTTCACCAAATGCGCATGCGCACCTCAGCACTCCGCCGTCAACGTGACTTGGTGCGTTTTGGCCGAGTCTGTGATGTCACCATCTACGTCCCACTGAGGCACGAGGAACTGTGGATGCACAGGCTATTGAAATCTTACCGTAATATTTCAAAAATACAGATTCAAGAAGTCAACCAGGTGTCGCAAAAAAGCGGTTGTCGGGTTGAAAATGTCGAAATGTGACATTTCAACCTATATAAATGACTGTGTTCATTTAATTAGTTATGCGAAAGCTGGATAAAATCTTTAGTATTCATATAAATTTAAATAGCATCAACATTAGCTGACGTTTACCACTATATATTATGATAACTTCATATATGAGCGACATTTCACCTTTCGAATGCCTTTTCCTGTTTCAGAAAGAAAGCATTAATGATATACAACACGTTGGGATATTACGAAACGTGTTGTGGTTCTTTGTGACTCGGTATATAGGCGCAGTTCTTGTGTAAAAACGCGTATATTAGGGATACATCGGTCATTAGCCAGCCTCAAACATCGCGCCCGTTACGTCTGCTTTGGAGCAGGCATGCTGCAACGTGACAGTTGGGACCCGTGCGGCTGGCGCCTCCCCCACCAGCCAATCAGCGCCGACCTGGGCGTGAATAGGCTGGATTTGGGAGCGCAGGCAGCCAATGGGAATCGCGTATGTGATCAGCTTGCAGTGGGACGCTCAGGAACGTGTACTACTGCGTGTCTGGTGTGGCACAGGGAAGCGAAAAGTGTGCCACACAGTAAGCATTCAGCTGCGACCTTGAAGCAACGTGAAAACCAACTTAAACCAAGAACAGGTTGGAAATCGAATAGTCCCGACTTTTTAGTAAACAGGAGAGTGGCAGTAAGAGAAATTATAACGTCTTTTTGTCCGGAGACACCACTGCAAGGCTCGAGAGGTAAGGCCAATGATTGTAATATGGTGATCATGATATTTAGTGCCTCACAGTGATGCATCGTTTCATGCTGTCGAAAAGCTTAACACGTTGTGTTTGTCATTTTACTGGAGATCGACATGTGTTCATGTATATGTATGAGAGGCACTGGTATTTCTGCTTCTGTGTGCCTGAGATGCTACAACGACTATTTAGGCATTGTTACTATTTTGGTGATGTTATGTAGACATATTTATGTCACACTTCACACATGAGGCTAGTTTGAGTATGCTTCCTAAAGCAGGTCGTTGTCAAAACGTGAAATGTATCACAGATCCTCCCAGCCAGCCAAGCCTGCTGAGTAAAACAGCTTAGACCAGCATAATGCTTCCAGCCCATGCCAGCTCCACCTGCAGCACACCAGCCCTAACAACTTCCTGTAACTTACACCCATCACACAGCAATGCAAAACAAAAGCCAAGTTTGGTATAAATGTTTAACATGACAACAGCTGGCTTTTATTTCATACATGTGTTGTTATGTGCAGTTGACTATCAGATGACAAATTCCTTGAAGCTGGACTTTATTTTACAACAAAGAACATTTTATCTGAGCAGGAGTAGCCTGTGAGTTAACTTTCATTTTGCTGTGTGTTTAAAGCAGCTGTATGTAAGATTTAGAAATTTTGCTCTCTGTACTGAATAAATTGCATATGGTATTAAATGGTAGTTTGGAACCAAAAAAACTTGTTGGCGACAGAAAAATCAGGGATAAAACCACGCGTCTAATTAATATTAACTGTCAAAATTAGAGGCAAAAATGGTGTTTAATTTAAGATATGATTGCGTGATAGTTACAGCTGTGGAATATAAGACTGAGGCTGGTATATTTATTATTCATTGCACAAGGGACTCAGCAATGTGAGTCCCTCAGGTTTAGTGTGTAAGGCCTTGAAATGTCCCTCAGATCAAAGATTCAGGATACAGGCACTGTAAGGCGGGGCATCCTTTGACCCACAGGGACGTGTGAGAACAAATGGGACATTTCCCATACTAATGCTGTGTTTGTGCTGGCTTGTAAGTGGTAATTTGCAGCTTGTAATGACATCATTTCTCACCTCGGCATGTTCGACAGGCACAGTGGGGAAAAAAACAACAAGACATGGATGCCACTAAGAAAGCGCATCTTTCGTTTGATCTGTCAGAACATACGTTAATTGTAAAGTTTATAAAAAATCTATTTTGACTGCACTTTTAGGGTTACTGGCCTGAGTGGCTATTGATTTTGTTCTACTCTAGTGAACTTGAAACATTTTGGACTGAAATTGCAATACAGCAACAACAACGATTAGAGGTAAAAAGTCAGCGAGAAGCTACAGTAGCCAGCTATCGTTCGTTATATGAGTGATAACTCAACGCTGATGGTTAGTACTGTGTTTGTATTTTAACTGATCTGAAGCCAATAATTCTATAAATACATTTAAAGTAGAGAAATGGGAATTTACAGTGTTCACAGCATGCGCCGCCATGTTGATTTTATGTCACTCTGTAAACAGGGAAGGAACTGGTAGTTGAAAAGTCTACCCCAAGTTGATGAGTTGAAGGTTCAAGCCGGGGGGCGTTTACTGTGTTTTTTACTGGTTGGAGGTGGGAAATGACAGCTTGCAACCTCGCCTCAAGTGCAGCATTTAATTAATTAACAATTAAGTACAAAGGCAGGCTTACAGGAGACAGCTAAGTTTATCCGGAAAAACCTGCTGTGAACATGTATGGAACTGTCACTATGAGCTGGCTGTAAACATAACACATCAAGCACAAACAAGGTGAAGGCATGCAATGAGAGGATCACTAAGTGTACTCCAGCGTGAACACTGACGTTACAGTGGCGTGGCTTGGTCTTCAGTATAGCACCACCTATTCGCAAAAGTATTGTATACTTACAAAAGCTTATATAATTCTATTCCCAATAGTATTTTATTGACATTATATTCTACCACCATTACCAATCTTTGCTTAATAAATTGCTATGTTTGATTGTTGTATCCATGTACAATGAATTGTAACCTATATTTGATGTATGTATCAGGACAGTGGCTCCTGAGGGACACCACACACGTCGCTGAGCTATGTGTGTACCATGTTCATCCATTAAACGCTTTATTCGGGTTAGAGTCACTGTGGTTTAAATGACTAATTTGTTTATCTTGGGAAATTCAACTGAATTAAATTCTTCAGAAAATATTGTGGGTGGATACAAACAAAACTGCTAAATGCCGAAATGGGTGGGATTGGTCAAACCTTCTGTAGGAGCGGGTGTGAATGGGATTAAAAACCAGTTCCATGTAATGAAAAGTTAAATGACTGACTGGAATGTATTAGTACAAGATACAAATGATGGGAGACATGACAATGACATGAGCACTGCTACTCTAATGTCAGCATCCATAGATATTTTTGATTGTCAGAATCTAGGTCCATTTTTACCAAGGTCTTATTGGTTGGTTTAAAAAATAAACGTTGATACAGTAGTGTGGAGTGAACTCTAGCCTGGCTTTATTATGGTCATTATTTTCATCCAAATTCATATGCTGAGTGTCTGTAAAATTTGATGAGGTGAGCCAGTTTGAGCCAGTAAATATCCCGAATGCATTCTAAGGATGGCAGAGATTTGCTTTGCGAGTGCTATCTTTGATCATTTAGTCTTTAGGAAATCATTTAGGATCATTAGGAAATGCAGGGAAATGGCAAAGCAGTGATTAACGTGGTGGAAAAATGGACTGTTTTATAACTGCATCTTATAATCTTAGGCATAGTAATCAGCAGCAGATGCTGACCTGATAATGGACAGCTTAAGGTGGAGCTGATTTGACGTTTAGACGTCAGCAAACCCGTGGTGCGCATACCAGCATGTGGGCTTTGTGATGTTTGAAACTGAGTACATCAGAGACAGAGCTTCTTAAACATGAGAGTCCTGGCCTGTTTTACTCACATCGTGTTTGGATCCGCTTATACATAGTATTTTTCATATGAACACTACCGAAACAAACACCCATTTCTCTCTGACCAAGACTCATATTTGCCATCGCCTGAGTCTTAATTTCATTTAAGCCAAACATTTCCTCTGGCTTTCCTGGTGCAGAAAGTGCACTTGTTCAAATTAGAAGAAAAATTGTATTAGATATAAAATAGGAAAAGAAATTCTACAAGAGTGAAAATCAGATATGCAATTACCAGATATGGTCTTAAAAGATAGGTTCTTGTTGAGAGGTAACATGACATGTACAGTAGATCAAGAAAAAGATAGATGATCGCAAGAACAAAATATAAAACCATATTTAAAAAAACCAAAAAGTAATGTACAAAATGGAGTATTTGTAATCAGTATTTTGACGAATATGCATAATCTCCCTGTATCTGTGGTTTCTTCTGGGTTCTCCCAGTTTGCTCCCAGCGCCCATTGTGTGCATTCTGTAACCATCAGGTTGAAATCTTCTACATTTTGGGTAAAACAAGTATTTGTTTCAGAGAAAATCGTTGGATGATTTTACAATTTTTGCACATTTTGTGCAAATAACACAAGTCATTATAGTTGTATTTAGGTCACTACAGTTGCAGCATCAACATGATGTATGTTCGTACATTGTAAGCAATCCATCTTTGTACTTAATCTATTGGCATTGCGTAGTGCGGGTTATGTGAGTGTATGAAGGTGAAAAAAGCCACTAGTGTGAATTCCACAAGAGTCACTTGTAAGAATTTAAGGCCAACAACAAAACTCCAGAGAAGTCATTTTCACCGTGCCATCTGCAGCCACCCACCTCTTTTGAAACTAAGAATCTCTAACCTGAATATACAAAATGAGTCAAATATGAAAGGAAGAACTGCTATAGATGAAGTCAGGTGTCTATGATTTCAAATTTGAACCATTGTGTAATCAGACAAAAAAAACAACTTAGTTGAAGTTAGCGCTTTCATACACAATTGCATAACCATCTTGACTTAACGTCTTCCATGAACATTTCACTTGATTCTTTTTTCCTCTAGACAGTTGTTCTAGTCAGTTTTCCCTGCAAAAGATTTAGGATGACTGGTTGATTGGCCAGTTTCTTTTAGATCATTTAAGTGCCAATGAAGTGGCTTGAGAGCCGTAATTTGATTTCATATGTTGACGTATTTCTTTTTGAAACAGTAAGCCAGACGGCTTGGCTGACCTTCACAACATCCTCCTCAACACTGGCTGCTAAATAAAGCAGACACGATTTTAAAGACAGCTTGCTTTCAAATGTTTCAAATTTCTAACTGTTAATTTGACTTTGACTTTGTCATGTTTGGTTTCTTAGAGTAGATTTCCAACCATTGTGCCTTGAATTGCTACTGGACCTTGAACCTTCTGCTACTGGTAAACAGCAGTCTTTTCCTTCTCCACCACAGTAAGTTTCAGTGCAACCTGTGATTTATTTTTTTTATTAATTTTTTATTTTTTTTTTGAAGTGATGGTGTATGTTTGAGATCAAGTTTTCTGCAAGGGGAGTGAGTGTAGGCATACATCCATATAAACCCCACTGGACTGGGAATAACATGCAGGAAACCGCATGACCAAAACTACATAAACAACCCATATTTGTGGCTAAGTAGCTGCTACTGTAGATCAGTACTGCTGTCTGCTACTGTAGATCACAGTTTGATTATGAAGCCGAGCCATATGTCCGATTGGACGCTGAGTAGACGAGTACAGTGTGTATCTTCAAAGGGTTTCACAATTATAATTATAGATTATAAACTGTAAATGAGAATATCAACATCCTGGCCCAAGAAACTCGTACAAAAAGCCCTAAATCACAAATTGTGATTCCATGGGCACTTTAACGGATGCATTTTTGATTCATAAGTCTATTATAATTTGTTGAATTACTCACCAATTGACACTTCATATTCATTTATATTTATATATTAACATCTCTTCTGCAAATTATCTTTTTTAGCTTGGTATTCTCCCTTAGCATATTCATTTATCTCGTTTCCTGCTTCATGTATTCTTTTGCATTACTTTGTTCCTTAGCAACTTCTGGTGGAAGGCACAATGTGGATGATATCTCTTGTCTTCTCTGCATTATGCATGATATCTCCTGAACACACCGTATCTTCTCACTATTGTATTTATTAAGGCATAATGCAGACCTCAGTAATCAATTGGCTTGCCAAATTTTGCTTTTAAACATGGCCATTGCATGACAATGGCTTTACCTACTGTATCTAAAGTTTGTTCAGCTTATCAAGAAATTGTTAATTTCACAGCTTTAGCAGCTGTAGCAGAGTGCAATTCAGGAGACCCTATCGTTGATTTAACATTAATATACCTGTGTCACGTCAAAATGAGAATTGTTTTGGTATTTACACTAGAGGGTTTTTGTGGGCTTGTAGCTCTATAGTGTCTTGTCTCAAATTATGAAATTATAATGATTGTCTCCAAAGAGGGGTTAGCAAGTTCTTTCAATTAAATTAGACCTTTTAAGTGAAAAAAATTAAAACTATAATCTGTGATTATGAGCATTATTCCTGTAGGACAATGCCAAATGCAGCCTGTGGACAGATGTTAATTGGCCCACAGCATCTTAGAATGTATGATAGGTGGCCCATCGGCCAACACGTTGCAATTTTTCCTTGTACCTTATGGTGGCAGCAGACTGTGTTAACAAGAGCCTTTTTTCCTCTGACTACACCTGCAAATATTTTACTGAATGATATTTAGTCATGGCTACAGAGAAAAAAACACAAGGCTAACAGTGAGCAGAAGGTGTGATTTCAAAAGAGCTGGAAACAAGAATACTTTTTCATCAAGAGCCATAGCAAGTGCATTTGCATTCCTACACTGTTCACCTGATTTAGATGTAAGTACTCTTAAATTAAAGCTAAAAGTCTGTGTTTAGAGTTCTCTCTCTGTGTGTGTGTGTGTGTGTGTGTGTGTGTGTGTGTGTGTGTGTGTGTGTGTGGACATATAACGGTTATAATGGAGTTACCTGAAGCATCAGCTTAATAATGTATGTAATAAAAATGCATACATCAGAAGTGATCGTACATGAGGGTTTTGTTCTTTATAGTGTATTTTAGCTATCTAGCTAGATTTAATGGGCTAGTTCACTTCTATATCGGTCTCTGAGGTGCAATTTTTTTTTCGTGTAATTCACCCCAGAGACCATTACTCAGCTGGTAGTCAGTAACTGTGACAGTCACATCAATGTGCACCATCAGGTTTTTCATTCTCATAACACGTCTGTAATACTGAGGAAACTGGAGCAGATAATATTGTCCTCAGAGTCAAGAATATTTGGGCCACATCCCAAACGGCATATTACTGGTGGACTTTGTCACTGTGAGTTTATGATTAACTAATGGGTTTTTTATTATTATTAAGGAACAATACATAAAGTGCATTATGCAGTTTGGGATGCAGCCTTGAATTTTTTTCTGAATGTGGCCACTGACAGCCATGAGATTACTCCAAGCAGTGGAGAAGAGCACAGCACAACCAACCAAGCTACCTCCTCAAGAAGCTTGCAGTAGCATTTCTCTGCCAGAGAGGGCAAAATGTCAATACCTTGTTCTCCTTGAAATTATATGTCCTAATAATGAATAAACCAGTTCGTGATTATTAAAACGAACGAGTATTTGTGAATGATGATAGTATACAGTTAGAGAAAAGAAATAATCTCACTATCTGGTGTCATGTAGATGAGGATGGGATCCCTTTTGAGTCTGGTTCCTCTCAAGCGTTCCTCCTCATATCGTCTCAGTGTTTTTCCTCGCCTCTGGCTTGCTCATTAGTGATAAATTTATACATTTAAAATTTATATCTGAAATTTATATATTTCTGTAAAGCTGCTTTGTGACAATGTCCATTGTTCAAAGTGCTATAAAAATAAAATTAAGTTATGTTTGGCTGAATACACTTGGTGTCTTGTATTCCTAATTATCTAATAAGTGAGGAATTGATTTTCGTACCAGTAGCATATCGTTTGTTTTCTGAAGGTAATTAAAAACAATTCAGATCAGAGCTGTAGGATTGTTTAAGGGTTCTTGTAAACCAGAGAAATTATGAAAGTGGTCTTCCATCTGATTAGTAGTCACCTCAGCTGCATAATAAATGTAAACTGTTGACTGCACACTATCATGCAGTTCATCTCGAAAATATGGAGAAAAGTGTACATGTCACTGGTGTGTGTGTGTGTGTGTGTGTGTGTGAGTGAGAGAGAGAGAGTTTACATGGTGTGGTCTGCGTATTTAACACACCTCCCTAAAACACTCTCTACGCGCGCGTCACTGCGCTTATATATGGAGCAGGAACCCCTATGTGATTGGCTAGTCATTTCCACCAATCAGCGTTGAGCCAGGCTTGAGGAAACCGTCGCCTCGGACACGTGCGCTATGTGTTTACAAGACCGCGGCCCGGTCACCGAGAGCTCTCAGCCAATCAGCGCGCGCGCTGTCCAAAAGGATTTATGCAATAGGTCGGTCCTGGCGTGGGGGCGGAACCCCAGCGGCAGCGCTCACGCGGACCTGTGGTTTGGTACAACAAGCGTGTACACACTAACCTGGAGAGGAGAGACAGCACGAGCTTGTCGTTTTTGTGGAGAAATGCCTGCTTCGGTCAAAACCTGAACAGCTCCTGTCTGCATGCAGCGCTGTTATTTCCGGTGTACGATGGGTGCATGTAAGTCGCTTCAGTGGGATGCAGTCGTGCATGTGGTTGTAACTTAGTTACTGGTTAACACCCAAATGCTTCCCTACTCCCTAGATAAGTGCACTGCATATAGCGTTATACTAACAATAGTAGTTTCTACACGTGAGGAATAAAGTAAGTACATGCTCAGCAGGGAGCTGTTTGAGTCTGCTATAGTCATGCACTGTGAATTCTATTATAAGACAAGCCTGATTTGTATTAGCCTAAATCATGGGTCCGCATGCTGAGCAGTCTAGATTGTTTAACCTACATATAAACGGCGCACAGGCGGTTCAAGCACGTGCGCATGTGCTCTGTCCTGCGGGGCTATATTATTATCTGCTGATATTCATTGCACTGTTTGTCTTTAATGGCGACTGGTCGTGATGCTAAACGCACGTTTCTATGACAACAGCATCACGACGCCGCGGCTACACGCAGACGGTGCACGCGCGCGCTGTTATAAAACAGTCTGTTGGTCGATTTATGCATTTTTGCACAGTTCTGAATTTGACATGTCTTTTAGAAAGGACCGTTGCATAGATTACCGATAAATTTTGGAATAGTTGCATTATCTGTCTCTCTCAAACGTTCGCAGTTTTTTCTAGAGCAAAAAGAAGAAAAATAAATCTCTTGCATAACAGACATAAGGCCTGATTTATAGGTCATCAAGTAAAAATGTGTTAAATGTTTTCCTAAGGTGAAACAGTTCCTCCAGATTTATTAAAAGTCAGATACTTACACCTGGGCCCTCATCAGAAGCAGCTCCTGGCTGTCGCACTTGAATTATAGGCTTCTTACTATTTAAGGACTTTTTAGGGAAAGTCTGTCATAGGCAGTTAAGAGTCAACAGCATACAGTCTAGCAGCTCATTTTGAGCATTTTTAGATGTATGTTTTCCATCAGCTTTTTCGATTATATTAATTGGTCCCAAAGGTCCAAAGGTAGAGTCATGGATGTATGGTATATACCAATTAACATCCGGTGTCTTTATTTAAATGTGTAATGACCTGCATATAAAATATACAAGTTCAAAGAAAAGCTCCTGTTCTCCTTATTAATCAAACAAGCATGATGATCTTTAGTCTGTGAGGGCTCTTGGTGCCCCTGCCCCATTCTTTGAATTCATGGCTATTGTTCACGGTCATCAGTACCTGATGTGTGGAGTTTTATCTGTGTAATAATAAAGTGTCTGCGTGGTATAGTTATGCTGATTGGATTAGGGCTGGTGAAACTCCAGAGTCTGGGGTGGATTCCTATAACTGCGTACTTCCATTGCATACTTTGTTTAAGGTTGTCTAACCTAAGGACTGTCCCTAAAATGAATATAAACCTACAAGGTACAGATCTCTCGTTTAGACTTGATGACCTCAGAACGAAACAGCATGCTCTCAATACAGAATCCTGCTGAAGATATATTCGAGTCTCCTCGTCTTCACGTTTGAGTTTCCAACACACTTAATATACTGCGTACCAAGGAGCTTACAAGATTAGACATTTCCCCAACAGACCTATAGAGATAGAGCTACTCAGAAATACCCAGTCCAATACTGTTAATCAAAACACAAGAAGAACAACACAAGAAAATGTTAGCTGTGATTAAAAAACATAACTGGTTATATATGTAGATACACCGAAGCACTGCCTAAATTGCTGACTGCAGTCGATGCTATAAACAGAGGCACTCTCTGACCTTCTACATGTGCAGCTTTCGTCTCCAAGCATATCACCATATGATCCCAGATCTGCTGCTGGGTTGTGTCAGACTGAGCGCGTAAGAAGTTCATAAAAAGTCAGAGGTGTGGTTGTAAGAATGGCAGAGCTTTAAGAGAAGGTGGACCCAGACATGTCTGAGGATGAGATGCAGGACTGTAGGACTACTTGGATTTCTTCTTGCAGGAGGACAAAGGCAATGACCGAGAGAGACGTTTCCAAATGGAACCGTGACATGCCTTTGTGGTTGATTTAACCCCGTAAAGTCATTACAACTGTAAAAGAGCAAGACCAAGAGTAATCTTCAGATTATATCCTTTTAATTGATGCACCTCTTTCTTTTCTTCCATAGCTTCTAGAAAAGTGGATGGAGGACCAGGACAAGCAGGAATAAAGGAGAGGAACAGACAGATCCTGAAAAGGGAGAACTGAATCTCTCAGATGCTGTTTTTTTGCTGCTTTCTGTCTTTCACACTCTGCTTCAGTCCATCTGGCTGCAAGATTGCATCCAAGACTGTTTCATAATCAGCCTTTTTGCTTGCATGTTTTTTGGTCTCCGACGTTTCTGAAATTAACAATTTATTTACCTGTTGCTCATAGGATAATCTCAAAGGGTACAGGTTCTCCACCCACTTGCTTTTAAGACTCGTAAACGGCAGTCTGTGTTACAAAATGTCTAGAATGTTTTACGTTAGCCCATGAGGAAGATTCAACCCAAAATGATTCACCTCTACAGTTCTGGCTGCCCAACCTAGTTAAATTCAACTATTTCAAACGGCATAGGTGAGACTTATCACCAGGTATTCTCACCATACTATGAGTGATGACAACTCAGACTCCGCCCCCAGCAACGCTCCTAGAGTGGGAGCGGGAGGGGCCGAGGAGGAAGAAGAGGTGGTGCCACAGACCGGCTCACCAGGCATGAGTGGCAGCTCACCATCATCAAATCCAGCCAATGGCAGGACAGGATCATCTCCAGGAGGTGATAACCGGGGTCCAAACTCGGACGACATGGATGCGCTATCTAGCGGCAACGACTCCGGAGAGCGGGAGAGTGAAGGAGGGCTGGAGAGAGAGAATGGCTCCAGGGGACGACAGTCCATGCGAAGTTACCAGAGCTCCTCAAGTCATAATGGCAAAGATTCTGGCATGATGTTGGAGACCACTGAGAGCAACAAGAGGTGAGAGAGAGGAATATAGAGTATGAATAGGATATGTGTTTTGTTTTTAATAGAAAGTCATGCTAAATTAACCTGTAACATCATGAACCATAGATGAACTTCTTTTTATTTCACTGTCCCAGCTCGAATTCCCAGAGTCCGTCTCCTCCAAGCAGCTCACTGGCATACAGTTTGTTGAGTGCAAGCTCAGAGCAGGACCCTTCATCCACCAGCGGCTGCAGCAGTGAGCAGTCAGCTCGAGTGCAGACCCAGAAGGAGCTGATGAGGGCACTGAAGGAGCTTAAGATTCGCCTGCCCACTGAGAGGAAGACGTTTCCTGCGAGGTCGTGGGAATTACGGGAGTTTATGCGGGAATCGACGCAGTTTGTTCAGGTTCCACTCCCCGATATGTGTGCGTGTGAGTGTGCATGCTCCGTTTTCCCCTTTTCGTTAAAAGGCAACAAATTAGGCATACAGAGATTCAACTATGGACTAAGTGATGTTGCAATTGCAGTTTTCTTTGCACGCAGCCGAGGGCTCTAAACATGACACACTGCACCTGTAAATTATACATTCATGACTTTGCTTTTTTGTTTTCCAGCCAATCAGGAGTATTATCACCAGTGGAATGTTGAAGAGTGTCATGGCTGCAGTCTGGATCTCTCCACATTTACCATAGAAGAGCTTGATAACATTACCTCAGAATATACGCTGAAAAACACAGTACGTGCCCAGATGTGCGCGCACACACATACACACACACATACACACTCGCACACAAACACAACATAAACATTCACGTGTTCTTACAACATTTTCTCTTAATGCTCTAGTCCCTCCATCATGCTCTTTTTTCCCGTTTTGATAATGTCTTTGCTCCCAGTTCTGTCCATCTCTCTTTCCCTCAGAGATTCCTGAGATTATGGACAGGAGATAGAGTCAAATGTTATAGGTAGTTTCGAACAACAAATCAATTTGCCAATGGGTTAGAACACGTGAGACCAGTGTTACTCCTCACTCGTGCCTGTTTGTACACTTTTATTCAAATTCATACACATTTGTCTGTCTCTCCCTCTACTAGTCTTCTTTCTCTCTTTCTTCAATCTGATTTTTGTGCCTCATATATTGAAATATATATTTATATATATCAGGGGCTTCCGAGTGGTGCAGTAGAATAGCATCCGTCATGAGTTTGAATCCCAACGATGCCACAGCCATCCGGGGCATCTGGGTGGGAGGGATGGCATTCTCTCTCTCTCTCTCTCTCTCTCTCTCTCCCTCTCTCTCTCTCTCTCCCATGTCAGTCAAAGTGGCACTAGCCAATCGTGCTCATATGCAGAAGAGGGCAGAATGAGGTTTCCTCCAAATGTGTTACGCCGTGCTGTGATGCAGCATGAGCAGCAGTTTGAAAAGATGCAGTGGATGGCATCATGTGTCTCAAAGGAAGCATGTGTTAGCTTTTACTCTCCCTGGCTGGTAGCTGTTGTATGATAGAGAGTTGGCTGGTGGGTGGGAACTGGCAGCTGACCAAACAGGGGAGAGAAAAAAAAAAGGCTATCAGGGAGAGTGTGAGTGTGTACTAGCATACTTTTATTTAACTTTAGGTTTCTTAAATATCAAACTGTATGTCAAAATGATGTGGTAGTGCAATACAGTGACAGTAAATTCAGTAGTCATGTATGCAAGCTATCAAGTTCAGTCATTTCTCCCTTCTTTTTTAGGACACATTCTCCATGGCCGTGTCATTCCTGTCGGGGAAGGTGGTGTATATCTCTCCGCAGGGTTCATCTTTGTTGCGAAGTAAACCAGAGAAGCTTCTGGGCGCGCTGTTTTCAGAGCTCCTCGCTCCTCAGGACGTCAGCACTTTCTACAGCAGCACTGCCCCCTGCAGATTACCGTCATGGGCCTCCTGCATCGGATCTGGTGCGTGGGTGTGTCTTTGTGTGTCCTAGTTTGTGTGTGCGTGTGTGTGTGTGTGTGTGTGTGTGTGTGTGTGTTGATTTTACTTTGATTTTACTCTCACTAGTTTCTAATCAACAAAGCCAGAGATAGATACACCTTATACGTAGTCATCACGGACGTTTACACTGATCTCAACAACTCTTACGTAGTGACAATGTTAAATCGAATTAGTCCATGTAATTGTAATTATAATTACATTAATTATAAGCATGAACAGTTAGAAATATGAAAGTCAAGTTCATACTAATCTTTGTCAGTTTTAACCATTAAAATTTTTTAATAATATGAAACTTTACTCAGCTGATCATGTTTAGATTTGTAAGTTCTTAGTAAGATACTTTTTGGCCTTCTTCTAAGTGTGAGCATGTTAAGAAATAAGAAATGATTTTCCTGCATGTGTGCAGCGTCCCCTCCAGTGGAGTGTACCCAGGAGAAATCCATGTTCTGCAGGATCAGCGCAGACGGCTCTTCCAGTGGAGACATGCGCTATTACCCGTTCAGACTAACCCCGTACCTGCTCACACTGCGAGACTCCGACACTGCAGACCCCCAGCCCTGCTGCCTGCTCATCGCTGAGAGAGTACACTCAGGATACGAGGGTAAGATACACACCCTCTCTCCCTTTATCAGTTAATTACATATACGGCCACTGCTGAAGGCTTGTTTATCGGAAGTCACTCTACGGGAGTCATTGATATATTCTAACGCTCGCCTTTATACAGTTTTAACCATTTTTATAGATCCACATTTTACATTGACTTTTTGTTCTTGCATCGTTTTCACTGTCTGAACCACCTATTTTTTTCCATCTCTATCAGCTCCTCGTATTCCTCCAGATAAGCGAATCTTTACCACCAGTCACACACCCAGCTGTCTCTTCCAGGAGGTTGATGAGAGAGCTGTGCCACTGCTGGGTTATCTGCCTCAGGACCTGGTAGGAACCCCAGTGCTGCTCTGTCTCCACCCAGAGGACAGACCAATGATGGTGGCCATCCATAAGAAGAGTGAGTCTCTCGTGCTCTCTCTCTCTCTCTCTCTCTCTCTCTCTGTCTCTCTCTGTTCTTTATTGTGCTTCTGTTCACATTTCACTGACCAGGAAATTGCCTCCACCATCACCTAGAAAAGGGCTCAGCTCCACCTCATTTATGCAGTTATCTAATCAGCCAATCATGTAGCAGCAGCGCAGTGCATAAAATCGTACAGATGCAGGTCAAGCGCTTCAGTTAATATTTACGTCAAACATAAGAATGAAGAAAAGGAAGTGCCAGAAAGGATATAGTAACTCAACTAATCCCTCCTTACAACCGTGGTGAACAGAAAATCATCTCAGCATGCACAAAACCCCAAACCTTGAGGTGAATGTACAGGTGTTCCTAATAAAGTGGACAGTGAGTGTAGCTTTAACAGAGGGGATGGGGACAGTTGGGTTGAAGAAGTTATGATTCACCTTGCAGACAGCAGAGTACTTTAAAAATAATAAACTGCTCATTTGATTTATAACCAGACTGTAAGACTGAAATTAAAAAATATAGGATGTCGAGTGTATGTCTAGTCAGTGAGTCATGCACACACAATATGTTTTTGTGTGTGTAAGTGCTTTTAATTTATGAACCGCATTTAAAGCATCTGTGGAACAAAGTGCTATATTTAAACAAATATTTCAAGTAATTACCTCTGTGCCGTGCTTTAGACAAGGTCTACAGATAGACTGTTCCAGAGCGTCAGCACAAGGGCTGCAAAAGCACGATCGCCGTTCTTTCTTAGCCAAGAACAATCCGCTGTGAGCAGAACCCTACAGGTCTAGAAGCAGTATGTGTAAAGAATGTCTGCTATGTAACCGGGGGGCGGTCCATTTAAGGCTTGAAAAACAAACAATAAAGCCAATCCTAAAATGAACCGGAAGCCAGTGAAGGGAAGCCAGTGAACTTAACTCTCTACTGCATTAATTATTATATTTACATTAAAAAATGTTTTTATGGATTTTTATTACTTGAATTAGTTCAAGAAATAAAAATATATTTAAAAAATTAAAAGATGTTTTTTAGGGGGGTAGTTTGTAAATTGTTGCCATATGGCAACAATGTGCAGTAAAGGGTTAATAGACAGGATGAAATAACTGCAATTCATCAAAACGTAATATAATGTACAGTGTGGGTTCAGAAGTCTGAGAGCACTAGTGAAAATGCTTCTATTTTGCATTTTTTTTATAATTTAATACAACAATTTTCATTACGAATTATATTTTTGTTTTGGTGCCAGATGGGCTGGTTTGAGTATTTCAGAAACTGCTGACCTCCTGAGATTTTCAAACACAACAGTCTCTAGAGTTTACACAGAATGGTACAAAAAAAAAAAACATTAAAATTAAATTAACATCTTTGAAATATTTACATGGATTTCAGACTTTTTTTTAGTATTTGGTGTGTCTTCTTTTACTTTAATGACAGTGTGCACTCAAACTGGTGACTCCACAAGCTCATGCGAAACCTTATGATCCTTTTTAGATCAAATCTGTCAGAGTGTCGTATGAACACGTGCTTCAATAGCAGAGATTAGGCGTGAGGAAAGTGTGACCTTTTATACAAAGCAGTTAACGTGTTCAGTATCACAAATTTGCCTACATTTAAATACAGACCTAGAAATAGTGCGAAATTTTGAATATGAAGTATTCACGATACTGGAGATTTACTTTCTTTGTTTTACATATTTCGGAAATCCTAAAACCTGTTTATTTCCCATTTTAAATAAAAAAAAAAAATCCCAGATTTACAATGCGGTCTCAGACTTTTGGACGCCACTGTATACATGGAGCATGAACATGGTGATAGTAGCGGATGTAGTTTATGGATGAATTAGTTTATGTATGCAATATTTCACCTCAGGCCTTAATGGTTGTACTACTGAATAAAAGAGAGCAGCCAGTGATGATTTCTGCATGTGACCATCTTAATGGCAATTTACTTTCATTTTTCTTTCTCTCTTTTCTTTTTAAATTCTCTCTTTTTAATGGTTTAATGGTTTTACTCCATAAAAGAAAGAGACTAGCCAATGGTGATCTTAATATAGAACACCTTTAGTGGCTGTGTAATGTACGGTCCTTCTCCTTTCTCTTTCATTTCTTACAGAGAGGGAAAAAGAAAGAGAGTCAAACCTAAAATTCAAAATTACCTAAAACGGACGGTATAACGGTTCCGTTAATATCCTAAACTGGTAATATAATAAGATTAGTAAAAAAAAAAATTTAAAAAAAGGCAAGTGACATGTTAATACAGTTGTCTGAAAAAGAAAGTTCACATTACGTAGACACAAAATTCTTTATTAGCTTAATCTAATCTCAGGTGCCAGACAGCGCATAAAAATCCCACTATGCCATTGTCATTTAATAATAAGAAATGAACCAGTGTCCAAAAGCCGTTTCGGAAAAACCGGGTAGCTTATAGCAACCACCTTTAACAACCATAATCATTTCTCACTCAGGAAAGTAAAACTTCTTAGAGAAGTGAGTAGTATACTGACAATAATTACGGGAGCTTACATTTGACACCTTACCTTTCTTACAGGAATGGTGTGCTTTTGTACTTACTTGCATACACTGAATCTAAGAGTAGAGTGCATAGTCTAAAACTGACATTATTTTGTCTCTCTGTAGTTCTGCAGTTCGCAGGGCAGCCGTTTGAACACTCTCCGCTGCGAATGTGCGCCCGGAATGGAGAGTATCTGACTATAGACACCTCCTGGTCCTCCTTTGTTAACCCTTGGAGCAGGAAGGTGGCATTCATCGTGGGTCGCCACAAAGTCCGAACGTAAGGACCTCAGCATGCTCACAAATGTCTGTGACCCCCTGAAGAAACATTGTTTAGTTAATCAAATGCAACATGGTGATGATTGCAAATGAATACAGATGTAATCAGTACTGCGTTCATTATATATAAAAAAACTCAGATATCCTTGTGGGGACATTGGGTCCTGACCAAGATATAAAAAAACATGCGCACACACACACACACACACACACACACACAGACAGCATGTGCACTGTCACAGACGTGTCCATATGCATCCTACTTGCACACACACCCACAGCCATCCGTAATATTCATCATAATCCACCCACATCAACCACTCAGTAACACATGCACCACAATGTGCAGTTTCTCAGACAGACATAGGCACAATGCTGAGGATGTTAGAGTGTCTTAATAAAGGAATAGGGGAGACAGCAAGTAGTACAATAGGGGACCTGTCGAAATGAGGTATTAGTTAAGTCACAATATACACTGACTCACTCATAAAGTGATTTTTAAACAGCTTCGCCTTCTAACGCACGCACAGACGACTCCTCCTTTGGACTTGCATCTTTCATCAGTATTATATATAACAGTTTTATATCTCTGGAAACACCGAGCATTTGTAGATGAACAGAACTGGAACTCAGTTTATCTGAATCTAAGGACAATCGGTTTTCTTGAGCTATAAGTCCTTACATAAACACTATGTAACTAGTAGACAGGTACAAACATAACAACAGGTCAAACGTTTAGTTTCTAACACGTATGTATGCCTTCTTCTGTGTTCTGACTTCCTCGTTGTCCCTCCGTTCTTTCAGTTCTCCACTGAATGAGGATGTGTTCACCTTGCCGAGGGCTCTGGAGGAGAGCACCTTGACTCCGGATATCGCACAGCTCAGCGAGCAGATCCACCGGCTTCTGGTTCAGCCCGTACACAGCAGCAGCTCACAGGGTTATGGCAGTCTGGCAAGTAACGGCTCCCATGAGCTGCAACCCAGTGCCGCTTCATCATCAGAGAGCAACGGCACCACTCGGGAGGATCCAGCTCAGCTTCACAAACCGGTCAGCACACACATACACATTAGGAGTGTATCACAGTTACACTCTCTGTATCAGTTTAATGTTCTAAATATTCTAAACACTATCTGTATTCAGATTTAAACCCAAAGTGGGTGTAAACCAGTCTGTGAATTCTGGCTACACACAAACGGGTCAACACACACACACATATACACAGCAGCAATGTTCTGTCTGAGATTTTGCACTAAAATCCATACAAAACAAAAACGCTACAGTCATAACATTCTGTATGTAATGACTTAAAACTATTGCAGTCAAGATCACATTTAATTTGACTGTCGTTTTAGTTTACCCTTTAGGTGAACAGCTAATAGTTCATTTTCTGCGTCAATCATCAGCCACGCCTTGATCAGTGTCAATCATGCAGAGAGATCTGACTGTGAGGAAACCATGGGTTCCTGGTTTCTCAGCCTGTTGGAAAAATGTATTGTTAGGCTTGTGCCAAAGAGCACAACACCTTGGGCAACACCTTGTGATCGATAGCCACCCCCTTATGCATCAGAAAGTACATCGTGACGGACGACCACACCTGTTCTATAAAGAGTAGTAGCAGTAAATTTCACTGTGTCAATTTTGGAATAGCTATTACTCATCTGATTAATCATCTGTGGTAAATTAAAAAGACCAGAATACATATCCTTAACCATGAATCGTGACTATGGGGTAGAAAAGGTTCAAGACACACAGTATTCGCTAGGCAAGATAAGAAAAGAGAGATAGAGCATCACATATTCAGGCCCACAGAGAGCTAGTTTTTAAAGCTTTGTGTATCTGTTTTCCCTCTGAGCAGATGACCTTCCAGCAGATCTGTAAGGATGTTCACATGGTAAAGACAAGTGGCCAACAAGTGTTTATCGAGTCCCGTAACCGTCCCCCTCCTAGGAAACACACTGCCACAGGTACACACATGCATACATACAAAACTGACAATCTATCAACTAACTGATGATGTATTTCCCAGAAGATATTTACTAGCAAGGTTTCTCTTAGCAGCTGCTTATTCGAGAATTGTTGTCTCTTTCTTGATCAGGTTCTTTGCGAGCTGTAGTGGACACTGTGTCAGATGTGGCCCCACCCTCAAAGGCTCCAGTCCTCTCTCACGACCACTCCTTCCTGGGCGGGTCACGCATGAGAATGGTCGTTTAGTTGACGGATCTATCGTAATATGCCATTCACATTCTATGACACATCTAAAGTGTGGAAAGCAGCTGACTTGCAGAAGGACAGGCTAATGCCGTCTCAGTTAGCCATGACTGATTCCCAGCAAATACATCTCTGACAAACAACACCTGTCTTCATCTGTTTTTCCTCTAATACCATTGCAACAGCGCTCGTGTTCTTAGGGCACTTTCACATGGGCAGGATTTAATCTGTGAATCAATCCCTGTTGCGTTTACAAAACCTCTGCATGCTTTGTGTGAGCATAGCAATTACACTGGAGGGCAGACATCTTCTTGGGGGCAGTCGTGGCCTAATGGTCCGAGAGTCGGACTTGTAACCCGAAGGTCATGGGTTTGAGTCTCGGGTCCGGCAGGGATTGTAGTTGGGGGGGGAGTGAATGACCAGCGCTCTCTGCCACCCTCAATACCACGACTGAGGTGAGACCCTTGAGCAAGGCACCAATNGCACCGCAGCTAAAATGGCTGCCCACTGCTCCGGGTGTGTGTTCACGGGTGTGTGTGTGTTCACTACTGTGTGTGCGCGCACTTGGATGGGTTAAATGCAAAGCACAAATTTCGAGTATGGGTCACCACACTTAGCCACAAAGTCACTTCACTTCCAGTCAAATCACACAGTGAAAATAAGATTCATCCCTGTTTCAACCAAATGCATGAGAGAACCAAACATGCAGTGAATTTTGGGTTGCAAGCAGTAATTTATTAGTTGTTTTTTTTTGGTTAATCTGAAGTCAAATGTAAAGTGAATGCCAGAAGACTGCAATACAAAGTATTCTAGATATATGTGCTTAAGGACACAATTAAAAAAAAAAACTGTTCTAAATAAATCAGGAATAGCATGGTTCATGACAATACTGATTATTTAATACTGATTATTGAGTAAAAGACTTTTTGTGATTACATTTCCCACACGCACCACTTACCATGTGTTTTTTTTTTTTTTAATTAGTGCAATATGAAACCAAATCAGACCAAATATATAGCAAATCAATATCAATTTCATCAACTTTTTTTAAGTAATAAAGCAAGTGTTCAAATAATGTTTTGTATGTACAATAACAGAAGTGCATCCTGGCTGATCCATAGACCTCTCGACATTACAGGGTTTGTGTCATTTTTCCTTCACACCGAGGAGGAGGACATGGTATAGGAGGTCTTCTGATGATGATAAGCAGCAAGACTCCCCCAGCAACCCTAAAGGTAATCACCATTTACCATCCAGTGCCCCGTTTCACTGTGATTTGAAGAAGTACAACACAAATAGTGTAGGATAGCATTTGCTGCTATACTCTGGAGTATTGTGGGTAAGTTGGTGTTTGTGTTTGCGTGTGTGTTTGTGTGCTCTAGGTCCGTCAGTGGCTCTGGTTAGTGAGAGTACCTCACTGCCAGCCCTGACTTTACACAGTAAGGCAGAGAGTGTAGCATCAGTAACGTCCCAGTGCAGTTTCAGCAGTACCATTGTCCATGTGGGAGACAAGAAACCCCCAGAGTCAGGTGAGCTGCTTTATTATATGTATTGTGTGTGACTGTGTCGTTCTGTCTAGTCATGACATTTTCAATACTGATTTATATGTGCTGTTTAATATACGTACGCACATGCAAGATAACCACGACCACAGATTACCGCAACGCATCTGTATGGTGCAGTACCGACATAAATGCTGAGTCACAAGTATACCATGTGACACTGTGTCCACTACTGAATAAAGAAACTAATGTTATATCTCCAATTACAATCTTACATACTACTCTAGACCACTATTGAGTACTAACACTAGCTGGTTTTTCTATTACCGTTATTGTTTGAATTTTAAGAAAGTCTCTGTGGTACTTTCAAGATTAATAAATGTTTTTGAATGTACGATGAGGGTTTTTGATTTGAGACGCGGATCCTGACTACAGTCACACCCACAGCAGAAAGTTTTAAAGGGAAACGGAGCTCGTCAGTCTGTTTAACATTGTTGTGCGTGAAATCGGTATACATTTATAGCTTGACAGAGATGTTTTGGCTCTGATGTGCCATCTAGTGGTTTTAATCCTCCAGATTTACATAAGATACGCAAGCGAGTATGTGAACAGTGCCGCTCGCATATCACGTGCGCGTGTGCACGTACACATGGTGAAAGTGAAGTATATTCGCACCTTTATAGTTTTATTAACAGACTCTTATTCTCTCTCTGTCAGACATTGTAATGGAGGAAGCCCCTACGACTCCTATACCTGCTCCTCCTGTCCTTCATACTCTTCCTCCTCCTCCACCTCCTCCTCCTGCCATTGCTGCTACCCCTTCTCTGCCCCCACCTCCAACTCCGCCGGGCCCTGCAGTTACAACTGAGAGAGATGGCGGCAGGAGAGGAGGAGGAGCTGCAGGAGTAGCAGCAGCAGCAGGAGGAAGTGGAGGAGGAAGGCTGGGACTGACCAAAGAGGTGCTTTCTGCACATACTCAGCAAGAGGAGCAGAACTTCATGTGTCGGTTTAGGGATCTGAGTCAGCTCAGAGTGTTCGACCCAACTTCAGTACTTCGACGGCATACTACCACGCCAATCACTAGAGGTAGGGTTACAGGTGTGCATGTACACGTCATACACACACAGAAAAAGACAAGTGAGATTTACAAACTCTTGCATCTCTTCCGGCACCCAAGATGGCTGTGTTTGGTGTCTTGTGTCCTTTTTCATAAGGCAATTTAGTATATTTTTAGTTAAATTTAGTGTATTTTTAGTTAAATATGCTATAAATATCATAGATGCCATCAACCCAAAAGACTTTCTGATGCAATCTGCAGATTTCTTTTTACTGCTCCTGAAATGATCTGCCACAATTCAGAAGCACTGACCCATCAACAGCAGGAGATTGACAGGAAAGCGCACCGAAGTATTGGTTTGATTCAGGAAGAGAGGTTTACCATCTCCGCTTCCTGGACGCATGTCCTTAGTCTGTAACAAGATCAGTGAACTTAAAATCCTGGCAAATAACCTTGGTTTATTACTTTATGGTCACGTGGCTGAATGGCATGATCCTTGATGCTACAGTGGGAGTGTATGTGTCTGTATAAATTGAGGCTAGTGCAATGGCAAGATTGTTATGTCAAACATGTGTTACACCAAATGTGTTCCACAAAAATCTAGCAAATATTTCTCAAATGCAAACCATATTAATCACCCTGCGAATTTAACTCTGTGATACTGTCTTGGATTTACATCATGCCCTAATAATAATGATCCTCCATTTGTGAAGAGAAAAGCCCATCTGGACGTTATATAATGGGAGATTTCAGTCATAACACTCTGGACCGCCATTCACTCCACCAACACATCAGATGTGACAGTAGATATGGTAGAATTTTCAATCATTGCTACAGTCCAATAAAAATGCCTCTCACACCACAACATGTGCCTGTCTGATGTTCCAATCATGCCAGCTCTTTCCTGCCAAAATGCAAACGTGCGAAAGAAACGATTGAGGACCTACAGCACAACCTTGGTAGGATATCATATAAATCAAATACCCCACGGTATTGATGAATACACTTACATGGTTAGTTCTTATATCAGTTTTTGTCAAGGACAATGGATTTCCTACAAAAAAAAAAAAACAGGCTTTGATGGGACTGGAGGCAAGGTGGAATTCAAGAAAGTTGGCTCTTGAGTGGTGCAGTAGAAGAGTGTTCACCCTATCATCAGAGTTTGAATCCTGATGATGCCACAGCTGTCCGTGTCCAGGAGACCAAAACTGATTGTGCTCTCTGGTTGAGAGGGACGGCATTACTCTCTTCCCTTGTCAATCAGAGTGACACTAACCAATTGTGGACATCTGTGAGCTCATGTATGCTCATGTATCACTTCCCTCCGATTGTTTTCAGCTGCCCAGTGAAATTACATGTGCAGCGGTTTCCAAAAGATGTAGTGACTGCTTTCATGTGTCTCGGAGGAAGCATGGTAGCCTTCATCCTTCCTGACTGGTTCGCTGTCATATGACAGGGGATAACTAGCTAGTAGGTAAGAATTGGAAAATGATCAAGTGAGAAAAATGGGGCGAAAATAAAAGGAATAAATGAATTCATGAAAGCTAAATATAAGTGTGAGAAAGTTATGAGTCCCCAAACACCACTAGTCTGAAAAGCTGAATAAACAACGTACCGCAAATGACTGCTCCTTAGTCCAGGAAAGGCATTTAAACCATCACCAATTACAAAAGGAACCACCACTCTTGCCTGTCCGCACCTCCTCCACCAGATGGCCATTCATGTGTCCAGTCTGTCATCTTTTCAGTCCACCCTCTGTTTTCCGGCCCTGCGCCTGTACAAATACCTCACCACTCACCATCACAGAGAAAGAGGTGGCATTCTGTTTGATCTGGGAGTCTTAAGCACTGTGCTGACCAGCTGTCCTCTGTCTTTGTGGATATACCTAACTGATCTTTTGAGCTGAATACTGTTTCAGCCTCAAGATATCCATCGTTCTTCAAAGTCTAGTCAAGTGGCTTTATTGTCATTTCAACCATATACAGCTGGCTCAGTACACAGTGAAATGGAACAACATTCCTCCAGGACCATGATGCTACATAAAACAAGACAGAACTATGAGAGACTACACAGAACTAAATAAGGCCTCCACAGGACTACATAAAGTGCACGTGTGCAAACACGTGCAAACAGCACAACAGTACAATAATTCATAAAGCAGGACACTGGGCACAGTAAGACAGTGCAGCGCCGACCAATACACAGTTCTAGTGTGATAAGTGTCGGATGTAACAGGTAGTGCAAAACGATTTAACAGTATAATAATAAAAATGCTGTGAGTGTAAACATAACATACTATGACATACAGTAATATTCAGCAGATAAGCATATACGATATATGGACGTAGCCGAGTATAGTAGTGACAGAAAAATACAATATTTATATAAATACAGTGTTAGCAGCAAAAATGTCCCATGCCAATTTGACAGTAGCATTTTTTTTAATATATGGTGAAGGATTAGCCATTGATGGAAACCCTGTGTTATTTGTGCTTTCATATACGATTTTGAAAATTTGTCTAAAAAAAATTCCTCTCTCTTTCTCAGGTGCACGCTGTTCACGTGATTACCCTGCAATGAGCAACAGCGGTCGTCGGCGTGGTAGAGGTGGTAAGAGGTTGAAACATCAGGAGACCTCAGAGCAAGGGAGCTCTTTAGGCCTGTCAGGCCCAACAGGAAGCCTCTCCACAGGTGCTCCTGCACAAGAGGGAGCACCTAACGCTTCCTTCCCTCTGGCTCCTCCAACAACCTCATCTTCTTGGCCACCTTCAGTGGGCTCCCAGAATAGCCTGCCTTCTGTGCCCTATCCACCAGGCATGCTGCCACTTTATCCACTCTACCCACCCCTCTCTCACCCCATCACTGACCCCGCCATGCATACTGGCCTTCGCTTTCCCATTCAGAATCCTCAGGTGGCGCCTCCCATGGTGCCCCCCATGATGGCGTTGGTACTTCCCAGCTACATGTTTCCACAAATTGGACCAACCGTGGCCCAGCCTGGAACTTCAACTATGTCTCAGCCCTTCTACAATCCCAATGTGTCTTTTCAGTACCCCACAGCCAGCACTGCCCCTCCAGTACCCACTCAGACAGTAACACCAGCCCCAAGATATCCATCCCGCTGTAGTACACCTCAGTCCTGCAGCCAGAGGGAAGGAGGGGTGGAAAGAGAAGGGACAGAGTCACCCCTTTTCCAATCCCGATGCTCCTCCCCTCTGAATTTGCTTCAGCTGGAGGAGTCACCAACCAGTCGGCTCGAGGCAGCGACAGCATTGGCCTCTGGCCAACAGGCCACGCCTCCTGCCGGTGTACAAGGAGGCGGGGTTGGAGGATCGGCAGTAGCCAATCAGAGGAGCGCAGCAGCAGACTCCAAAGAGAATGAAAATGTGAGAAGAGTTGCACTGTTTTTGGAATACATAAAAATTCTGTGATAATGGGAACTTGTTTGTCTGAGATAAAATGGTTGTATTTCAGTAAGTGGAGATTCTCAGAATTACCCATCATAAAGATCCTAGCTTTAACCTGCTTTAAAATAATAGAGCTTAAAAGAGCAGGGTACACTCTAATTCTTTTCAGTGGCCTCCAGCCATGTAGTGAAATGTGACTGCATTTCTTACTGATAGTCTAACTCAGTGGAAACCATTCCTCTTCCCAGGGAGAAGCCAATGAATCAAATCAGGACGCCATGTCCTCCTCCAGTGATCTTCTTGACCTGCTGCTGCAGGAGGACTCAAGATCGGGCACAGGCTCAGCCGCCTCGGGCTCTGGGTCCTCAGGCACAGGGTCCTCAGGATCTGGCTCAGGTTCCTCAGGGTCTGGCTCCAATGGATGCAGCAGCTCTGGGAGTGGAACGAGTAAGTAGTGGTTGAAAATTGAAGTGCTTCTCTAAAAGTTACTGTAGTTTATAGTTTATAGTTTTTTTTTTTTTTTATTTATTAGATATCATTACGACTCCAATTACAATTTACTATAGCTTAATATGTTTTTACTATGGTATTGTACAGTATTGATGGGAAAGGTCTAAACATGAATTTACTAGGTGACATTGTTACCGATCAACTTGGTTATTTCTGTTAGGAAGGCTACATTTAAGCGATTAAATAAGTTCTCTTACTAAAAATAGCATTTTCAATATTCACTTTGTACTAATACTCTTACCCGAGGGAATGACTTGGTGTCTTGCGTCCCCTGCAGGAAGCAGCCAGAGCAGCCACACAAGCAAGTACTTTGGCAGTATAGACTCGTCTGAGAATGACCACTCTCGTAAGCAGACAGCAGGGGGCAACGGAGAGGCCCAGTTCATTAAGTGTGTACTGCAGGATCCCATCTGGCTGCTTATGGCCGACACAGACGAGAAGATCATGATGACCTATCAACTGCCCATCAGGTTAAAAAAATAAAATACATACACACACGCATACATCAAAGTTGATGGAGAGACACATTCAGAATATAAAACGAGTACTGCAAACGATGGGGCATTTAGCTTGTTTTGTCAATTCCTATAAGACTTGCAACCAAGGCATATACTTTAACTCTAGTCGAATTTTGACTCATACTTTATGCAAACACACTGGAGGTTTGATTATATTTGATTAATTCAATTTGTGTGTGTGTGTGTGTGACAGAGACAGAGACACTGTGCTGAGTGAGGACAGTGTTGCACTGAGAGCCATGCAGAAGCATCAGCCACGTTTCACCGAGGAGCAGAAGCGGGAGCTGAGTCAGGTTCACCCCTGGATCCGCACAGGACGTCTGCCACGTGCCATCAATATATCAGTGAGTTTCCGTCAAGAAGTCTGTTCTGAGCTTTTATATAAGCACATCGCTCGTCACAGTTAGGACGAGCAGAAACCTGACGACTATTACAAGTCTGAGAGTCAGCATTTTGCATTATTATAAACTGATTTTTTAACTCAATCCCCCTTCTGACCAATCAGATTTGAGAATTTAAGAGCGCTGTGGTATGAGCCATATAATACTGTGAAACAGTTAAAAATTATACACATACGATGTTGGCTTGTATGACGTTGTTAGAAAGGCTTTCTTCCTGACCGTGGTATTATTTCAGTAGAGCTACAGCGGTATTTAATGTGTTACCTGTATTGAAATGAATGTACTGGGATCATGACACCACCACACTAATATCTAACGTCATAATCTACCAAGATAATGCTACACTTTTAAAATATAATTAGCTTGAATGACCTATGACCTGTTAGGCTTTTTAATTACTGTTGCATTATACTATTGTCTGTTATTATTAGGCTTAGTGCTTTAGTGTATCCTCAACTTCCATCATGCAGCACAGAACCACAGAGACATTTGCAAACACTGGAGGCAAATTTCCTCAGTCTTTCCCTTTCATTGCAGGGATGTGTGGGCTGCAAATCTCCTCCTTCAGTGCCTCCTGCTGCACCCTTTGACGTGGAGATCCATGAGATGGAGCTGTGCAGCGTGCTCGATGTGACAGAAGATGGCGCCACCGGCGAGAAATGCATGCAGCTAGACACAGCCATGGATGACCGAGAGGCAGAGGGAGAGGCACAGCATCGGATAGGTGAAGATGAGGAAGACAAAGAACGGGCCAGAATGACAAGACAGAGCAGCGATCAGGAAATGGCAGCTGAGGAACAGGAAGTTACCTCACAAATGGAGACTGAAGAGAGGAAAGGAGGCCATGCAACTGATATGAGACACTGATATGATACTGTTAGCACATGACCGGTGGGGAAACATGACTTTATAATCACAGCTGATGAACTCAGCAGTGGGATAATGACAAAAAAAAAGACTTTAGCACTAACAGCCAAGTGTACTGACTTTTGGGCACAAATTTTCTCTTTCAGAAAAGATGTAAATGTAAACTAGTACAGTATCTTGTGATTTTTACCAATGACACTGTGGGAGAGTGGAATTATGTTGTTAGGCACTTAAACTAAGGTGATGCTCTGATTTGTTTTTCTACAAGTAAAAATACAGTATTTATTTGTATAGCTGAATGCAGGTCAGTAGCGAGTAAAGCTGCGAAGGCTGACAGGTGATGAATGTGGAAAAAAAAGGCCACTTTATTGTAAGACTGTGACACCACTTCTCTGCACACTGCCCCGGCTCACTTTAAGATAACGAAATTGTGGATGGTCTGATTGGTTAATTAGATCCTTTCAGTTGCTCTGAGGGGCCTCATTAGAACGACCACAGTGTTACTAAAACTTTGTTGTAAGTAGATTTATATGTAGTGATGTATAAAAACAAGAGCGAACATATGCAGGCTACGGGTCAGTATCACTGCCTTTTGCAGATGTTTGATCTGCAGTTTACATGTGTGTTTAGACCAAATTTCACAGGTTGATTTATTTTTTTGGAGGTTCATTAGTATTTTTATACATTACTGGTGTAGTTTCTCTCAGAGATTTGTACTTGTACTATCTGCACTGTGTGTTTAATGCACACGGATTGCCCGGTAATATTTCTGTCGCTTTGGCAGGAGAAGTGTTTTTGGCCAGTGATTGCTTCATGTTTATTTTCTCCTCCATATACATAGTAAAAGGCCTTGACGACAGAGGCGTCCTCAGTTAACAGAGGTGCATGATGGGCAGGAGAATATATGAACATGGTGGACAGTCATAGGGCATCGAAAACACAGCGGTGCCTGTGTGGTCTCATTTTCACTGTAGTGTCTCGCCTTAGTTATACGTGCTTGGCAATCAGAGAAGAAAATGATAGGCTTAGTAAACACCAGTAACCGTGTAAAGAATGCTTAGGACAGGGCAGACAATCTCTAACATCCTTCTCTTTTCTGTCATTCTGTTTTAATCATGTCGTACTCAGCTTTAGTGGTCTTGAGTGGTTTCTAAGTATTTTTGTGAATTTCTTTGTATGAAAAAAAAATGAAATAAAATCAAAACTTTCACCCTTTTATAGTATGGTGACATTTTTAGACAGGTTCAGTGGTTGTTTTTCAGCGTGTTGGATGCTCGTTGGAAAAGGCTTTCAGAATGGAAGTTAAATGTTTTTATCTTAATTGGTGCCCTAAACCTCAGTCTTTTCTAGGTTGAGGCAAGAATGTGGCCTGAGCTTTAAAAAGGTCCTGACGTGGCCACACGGTGGTTTTTCCAGGGACAAACATTGTGGCATGAGCAACACACACACACACACATACACACATACGCGCGCGCACACAAAGTTGTCTTGCATCCACATTTCATTTTTTGTGCAATATATGCCTGAAGAGACACATAAAGATGAAAATGATTGTTAAAGAGACACACAGGTCAAAAAGGCAGGTTTAATAAGAACCTTGCTTGTGCCTGTGGTCTTAGTGTGTGTTTTTCTGCCCAACTTGAACTTCACATCAGAAGCATGCAGGTCTCAGGATCCTGAATGAAAGAGGCTCAATCACTACCAAAGTGCACCAATGAAGTGAATGAACAGAAAGGGATTAAACCGTCAGTCGCAATTTTTTTGTGATTTTTTTTTTCTGTCTGTGGAAAAACCCATTTCTATATTTGTGGGTTCTTTTTGTCATTCTGAAAGAGAGAGTGAGTGAAAGAGTGAAAGAGTGAGGGCTGACATCCAATAGGAAGGCAGTTGAGCATTTGGTCCTTCAGTCTGTGGACTTTTGCTCCCACATACAAACATCAGTATCGCTGTTTAAATACTGAATCCTTGACCATTTAATAAACATTACAGCTAAACTCCAAACACATTATCCCCTCCCTGGATCACACATGCACACAGAAGCACCAGCCCTTGATTAGGTGTGTGTTTGGGTGTGAGAGCATTTATCTTTCCATCATTCAAAAAAACCAACAGCATCTGGGAGCCATTCCTAATCTTCCCGTCCCTTAACTCACTCTCTCACTCTCACTCTCTCTCTCGCATTCCACCTCTCTCCCATTCCCGCTTGTCCTCTTCTCAATCCCCCTTTCACATAGCCACCCCGCTCCTTCTCCACGCCCATTCAGTCTCCTCCTGTCCTGCGTCCTCTTGCTCTGTCCCCGTCCTCTCTTCTCTGAAAGGCAGGATGAGGGGTGGTGTGTGTGTGTGGTGTGTGGGCCTCCTGGTTTTGGGGTTGCGATGGGTGCAAGGACAAAGTCAAACTAACTTCACAAGGTGAGAGTGCANGTGTGTGTGTGTGTGTGTGTGAATGCATGCATTCACTGTGCTGTAATTTGTGAATGTAGGGTTGGCAGGTTACGGCAGAACTGAGCTCCGTTTCATTTTCTGAAAAGAATGAATAGTTTTGCTGGTGTTTCTTAAGTTGAGCTTATTATTGTACTAAACTCGTTATATAGCTATTATTTATGTAGCTATTACTAATTGGACATTTTTTTGATTCTCACTGTGGGCTGTTACTGATTTCTGGCAGTATATTGGTCAATGTGATGATTAATAGCATTAAAATTCTTTCTGCTGCTCTTTTGGGTCTTTAAAAAAAAGCTGTATTTCCCAGACAGCCTTTAACACTCTGAATATCTCTGAAACCTATCATCCACAGAAATAAATAATCATATGAGTAAATGTGTTCTATCTCTATTACCATTTATAAAGACAAATTCACAAGCCAACCATAATCTTTTTGGCATATTTATAAATATTTGTTTAGTCAGAGTCGAAATGTTAAATCGAGAAATAGCTGAAGTCTGTTTGCTGAAACTCTGCTCCAGCACCACATTCACGATAGCCCAAGCTGAAGTTTTCAAAAGGCTCACAGGCTGTTTCATGATCCACAAAATTACCCTAAGCATGGTTTTGGGTAAAACAGGGTTCGTGCCAGACAAAACAACAACGTCTTAGTTGATTGATCTCTGTTAATAATTGTTAAATTCTCATTCTGACACAGATGAAAGCGTATCAAAAACCAGACACTGTTTTATGACACAACTGCCTTTGATTAACACTGAATTGCACCGTGTTTGATGTACGTCTGAAACGAAGGCTGCTTTATATGCATTTATGTGTTTATGATAGATGAGAGGAATAAAAATGCTTTCAAATAAATTTGCATTCAAACCAGCACATTACACCTTTAAATTAAATGAATGTGTCTCATGTTGAATTATTTAGTGTGTGGGGGAGAGAGAAGTGTGTGAGAGAGGAAACATTCTGTCAATGTAGTGACTGACTCCATATAAAACCAATCTTTTAAAGTGTTAAGGGTGTGTGTGTGTGTGTGTGTGTGTGTGTGTGTGTGTGTGTGTGTGTTCAGTGGCCCTTCTTAAAGTTCTGGAACAGAGAGCGGCTGTTACAGCTCTCTGCTCTGTATATGTGTTTGTGTGTGTGTGTGTGTGTGTGTGTGTGTGCATGTACGTATGTTTGTGTGTGTGCAAGCCAGCCTTCCTAGATTGCTGCTGCTGGTGCCAACACCATGGCCACATGGAAAGATATGTGAAAAAAAATCTTTCTCGCTCTCTCACTCTAGGCCAATTTTCCGATGTGGGGGTCATTTAACGACAGATTCAGGCTTTGTGGCTAGTGAAGACTTCCCCACTCACTACAAACCCAACTCCAAATGCACCTGGTACATCACCGTGAGTAACTGTCCACAGACAGACATTATAGATCAAAGACAAAAGAGTTTCGAAAAAAAAAGTAAACATAATAGTCTCAAAAATATTCCTCAGAGATTAATTTTTACTTTTATCTACCTTTTATGATTTGTAAAAGTTTTCATTAGAGTTCAGACAGTTTGTCAGGGGGCAGTTAAGAGGACAACCAAAGAACATTTAGGAGCTTTAGATTTAAGGTACTTTTTTTAAGACTGTTATTCTGAGTGACAGGTTGGTGTTTTGGATTGTAAACCGATCAGCCATAACATTAAAACCACTCACAGGTGAAGTGAATAACATTGATTATCTAGTTACAGTGGCACCTGTCAAGGGGGTGAGATATATTAGGCACAAGTGAACAGTCGGTTCTTGAAGTTGATGTGTTGGAAGCAGGGAAAATGGCCAAGTGTAAGGAGTGGCTTTGACAAGGACCAAATTGTGATGGCGAGAC
>CM074948.1:11183766-11197156 GCA_037577455.1 Pangasius macronema | reverse complement strand
TGTCTCTTGCTCCTTTTTCTTCTTTTGACATTTTGAAGCAGTTCTTACAACCTGGTTACGATCCACCAGTGCGAAATGCGAATACTTGGAATGTTTCCCCGGTCTTAAGGTTTTTTTTAGGAGTGTATATTTGGGCATGTTACAGCCTAATTTCTGTCCACCACATCTTTAGCATATTACCATTGACAAGGATTTCAACACATTTCTCCTTTTTACAAGAAAATAAGTTTGTTGGAACAGTCAATAAATGTTTAATATATGCAAACATATACCCCAGATTCAACCCTACAACCCTGTTAGCCCTAACAGTGAAGGTGCACACATTTAATTCAATCAGTTAATCATTCATTCATCTTTAGTAATTGCTCTATCCTGGTCAGGGATGTGATGGATCCAAAGCCTATCCCGGGAACAACAGGCACGAAGCGGGAATACAACCTGGATGAGACTCTAGTCCAGCACACATGCATACATGCATTCACACCTAGTGGTTAATCAACTTACTGGCCTACTGGCATGTTTTTGGGAGGAAGCGCAAAAACCCAGAGGAAACCCATGCGGACATGGGGAGAACATGTGAAACTCTACATAGACAGTAACCCGAGCTGGAACCGGGGATGGTGGAGCTGTGAGGCAGAAACACTACCTGCTGCACCAATGTGCTGCCCTACATTTAAAAGTACGACTGACTGAAAATTCATGAAAACTCTCTCCAAAATGCACATTTGGCATAAATGTTTATTGATAGAATTTAACAACTGGCCTTTGACTTCCATAATAAGTCAGTTCTGAGTTTTCTAAGTACAAGGAAATTTGGCAGAATAAATGTCTGTGGTAATAGCCCATATGCTACAGTTGCAGTAGATAAGAGATGAGCTTGAAAAACATACATCATTTAATAATTTCTCTCTACCACAGGCCAATCGTGAGCAGAGGAAATGAGCTGTTGGTGCAGTTTGTGTCTGACCTCAGTTTGACAGGGGCAGGTTTCATGGCACACTATAAGAGCATCCCACGTGGCTCTCGAACCGTAACACCGACCCTGGACACTGTGCCTGGACCTAGAATTGACTCTGATCTTGATAACTCAATTCCTAAACCTAGAACGACATCTAAACCCACGGCTAGAACTAAGCCTACACCTAAAACTAAAACAACTGTTAAACCTAAAGCAACACTGAAACCTTCATCTGGGCCACAGAAGCCTAAGCCTGCCAGACCAACTCCCAAACCAGTCAGGCCTAAACCAGCAAGACCTACACCTAAGCCCAAGCCTAAACCACCACAAAAACCTGCCAATAGGGTTACACCAAAACCTGCAGCAAAACCAACAGTGAAACCTAAAGCTAAACCAACTCCAAAGCCTAAAGTTAAACCAAATATTAAGCCTGGTGTTAAGACCACAGCCAAACCAGGGACTAAGCCAGCAAAGCCCACACCTGCGTCTAAAGCCAAGCCCAAACCCAAGCCTGGTGTAAAAACTACCCCGAAACCAAAGACCAAACCTGCTACCAACACAAGCACCAAGATCATCCCTACAGGAAACAAGAAGCGTGAGTAGATCCGGGGATTAGTACTTTATTCTTTCTGTGTGTGCATTAGTGTGTATTTGTGTAAGACAATCTTATCGATCTTTGTTCTCCATACAGCAGTACAGAATCCAGAGTGCACACAGCCATGTAAGAGGACAGGCACTCTTCTGACCAGCTTCTGTCCCAGCGACTTCGGTAACTCGTTTCTGTGAACCCTTTCAGTTATTCTTAGTGGTCATAAAATGATAATTCTTTACCTTTAGAGATTTTTGATGAAGGTTCATTTTCAAGCTAGCTGCATAAGCTGATGCCCATCAGCGATTGTATACAAAGCCAATGCGCAGTCTATGGATTCCACCCAAAAGAAACTGAATTACGACATGGTGTTTGCCTTTTCCTCACTTTCACACAAATTTCAAACAAGCTCCCACAAATTTCAAACCATTCCACGACTTTTAGCACTGTGTAAATGCCTATACAATTACTGTCATAAAATAATCAGATAATATTCTCATGTACCTGTCTGTCCCACCTCTTTTCTTCTTCTCTCAGTGCTGACCGGGAAGGTGACGTCAGTGAACCCAAGCTCCCGTGGTAGTGTTGAGGTGGATGTGTATGTCATAAAGACCTATAAGACAGGCAAACTTAAAATCACCAAGAGAGGCCCAATTATGTCTGTCATTCTTACTGTTCCCTGCTCAAAATGCCCTGCGCTGCGTAAAGGTACAGTGTGTTCATGGTTCACAGCTTGCATATCAATGTTTTATATATTCTGTCAGCAGAACAAAGAAACCTCATTTTATTTGTTCACATATAACCCCGGTCCCAATATGAAGGTTTAATTCTGTAATTCTTCACTGTCTCAGGAGTTAACTACGTGCTGATGGGCCAGGTAAATGAAGACGGACGTGGCATTCTGAACCCTTCCAGCTTTGTCCTACTCCATAAGCAGGTGCATGATAAAGCACTGGCCACGTTAGCTAAGAAAGCATGCTAACCTCACCTCGGCTCCACCAATCACACTGTTGGAAACCGGTGTTAAAATCTGAGGCAGGAAATGACGAAAAAGTCATTAAGCTTAATACTGAACCTAACAAAATCACTTCAGATTTACTAGTTTTAACAGATTGTCAGTGCATCCTGTTGCCACTACTACAAATGAAGTGTGTATTTACCTTTAAAATAGTATTCACCTCAACCTGAAATACAGAAACTAGAAGCTTTTTAAACTTTCACTAAGATCTGTGCACATGACACAAATATGTGGAGCAGATTTGTTACCTTGCAAAATATGGTCTAATATTATTTGTGGTAGACAGATCACATATTTTTTATTTTTAAATTATATTAAGTTCTGTGATTAAAGGATTTTAACTACATTTTGGAGTGTATTCTTTCATGTCACATCAATTGTTCAGGGTCAAAAATCAACAGGGGTGGAAAACATATTGAGAAACTATACTTACGTGAAAGTATAGATAATGTGTCAAAATCTTACTTAATTAAAACTGGAAGTATCCAGCCAAAAATACTCAAAGTGAAAGTAAAAATGTAAATGTTTTTAACTAAGAAAATTAATGTCATGTTTTGTTACTGTTAGAAGAAATTCCGCCATTTTGTCTGAAAACAATCTCTGTAACTTAGCTGGTCATATTTATGACTATCGCTATGTAGTTTGCTAATGAATTAATCAGAAGTAAAATATCCTGTAAATAACCAATTTTATAATATCATTAGTTAAATGTTGACTTTCTGCCTAGCCAATTATGTTAGCTACNTTACCTCAACATGCTTATTCAAATTAGATGGAGTTCAGGCCTTCTCGGGAGACAAAGAAGACACCTCATTTTGTACGGGTATTTGATTACTCCAGCATATTGAAACTGAGGTAGGGCCAGGGTGCTCATCCTCAAGTTCCACACTGCAGTCTGGTGGCTTAGCCATATTCAGATGCACACATGTAGCTACTGCATTAAGCTCATTGTATAGCATGAGAAGCTCACTGCAGATGACAACTTGACATGATTCTTAATCATCATCAGTGATGAACTTGATTGGATGCTTTAAACTGAAATGGAAGCCAATGATATTGACATATAGCATACAGTCACTGGCTAGATGAGAGAAAACATCTTTGAGATTTGAAACAAGTACTTAGAAGGTTTAAAATCTAAGGAGTAAAAAGTATGTTTTTTTTCTTGGAAACGTAATTAAGCAAGACTACAAGTACTTAATTTCAAAATAATTTAAGTAAAGTATAAAAATGCCAGAATAATACTTTTCTATAGTAAGGAAGTACAATTACTTAAGTATTTTCCACCCCTGAAAATCAACATTCAATTCTAACATGTTATTTTCTTTTAGTCATCAACAATATTTGATGACCTTCAGAATGTCAGGGTTATTAATTGTAGCTAAATGTCTCCCTCTAGCTGCAACTGAAGCACCATGCTAAAATGTCCACTGTTGAAATAAGGTCAAAAAGAAGTAATGGAAAATGAATGTCTCTTCATCATGTACCCTCGTTCATTCACTCTGCTTTCCCACATCCCTGTCTATTTTTGACATTCCAGAGTCATTTTACTCCACCATAACCTCCAGCAGTGTCTTATTACTGTGAGAAAGAGAGCAGAGAGAGAGAGAGAGAGNGAGAGAGAGAGAGGTGGTGTGTGGGAGGTTGCTAGGACAGTTGCTAGGACAAAATGCTTACCCTCCCAGCTGTTCCTGTAACTCAGCCAAGCTGAACTGCCTACACTCTCACACACACACACACACACACACACACACACACACACACACACACACAGACTCATGCATAATATATATATTCATTCATATATATTCATTATTGGTAGCCACTTTATCAGGGTCATGGAGGATCTGGAGCTTATCCCAGCAACACTGGGTGGGAGGCTGGAATATACCCTGGATAAGATGCCAGGGTCCCATGCACACACATTCACACACTCATATAACTCACAATTTAACCACAGCCATTCCCCCCACTGACATGTTTTTAGGATATCAATGTATACATGAGCTTGTGTGCGTATTTATACATAACACACACACAAGCTCACACAAGCTAATGCAAATACATGCAAACGTGTACCTGCTCAATGAAGTACCCAGAATTTTTGAATTATTCAAAATGCCTTTGACTCGCTGCAGATTCCTGGAATCTGCGTTCACAAAGCAGACACATTTTTTTTCCACACAGTATCTGACACGAACACTCATTAAAAAGAAAACAGACCTTGTTGATCCAACAAGTTTAATTTATTAATTACTAATAATAGTCTTTTAATACAATGAAAAGGAAAAAACAACCTACTCATACAATTATATTAACTCTTAATCTATAGTTGAATAACTATATCTCAGTCATTAAGATAGATCTACATATGTAAATCATAAATAAGACTGAATCAAAATCAGTCATAAAGCATAGCGTGTCCGGGATCACAATCCTGCGTTTTTGTTTAACCCTGAGAACTAGAACTTGTCAAGTCTAGTGGTCTGTAACTGCATCTGTCAGGTCGAATCACTTTACACCAGACACCTTTATAAATGATTATTACACACCTATAATTGTCTAATGTAATGCACACACTATCTAGGTTTCTACAGAGTAGTACTTATGTCTGTATTGATTACATTAGTATGGAATTGATACAGACATATTAATACTAATTCTATTCTGTCTCAGCTGCATTATTTTCACATGTTTTAACAATGAGGTCTTTGTGTCATGTTACAAAGATTGTACAACGAAGGCAAAGAAGTTGCTCCAACATTCTTCACAACATATTACATATATTAACTAGCAATATTATTGTGGCAAAGAACAGTAGTCTTTCTAAGCAAAAGTATACTCTTAAAGAGTCAGCAGAATGGAGCCTATGCATAACAGATTTGTGTTTGTCACTTCGTCACAGTACAGACATACTCTAGTCATAAATGTACTATAAAAAAAAAACTGATTCATGAAGCATGGTATAATAGGACAGACCATTTTGTAATGACACTGATACCACAGCGCTATTGAATTCTTGAATCTGATTGGTCAGAAAGTGTTGATCAATTTTCTCTTGCAGCAAGTGCTGCACAATAGCGATCTAATCTGTTAATTTGCTAATTCATTTCTATAGTAACAGCTCTTTCACAGGACACTGAACATACAAGTGATAACAGGAACTGACTTATCTCACAGATGTTCCATAATATTAACTATAAACTGTTAAAAAGTGTCATTCGTTTATAAATTAAAAATTGTAACCGTCAGACAGCTGCTGTGGTATCAGAGGTATAAAACACTTCAGAAAATGCTTTGCTGGAAAATATTCAGCACTGAGGTGGTAACATCGCTTCACATCACACCACCCTGGTGTTGATTATTTTCCTATAAGAACACACCCCATCATGATTTATTCCTTTCAATTCATACGTAGCAAATCCCAATTTGTTGGATTTCAACTGTCTAGCACTAACACCTAATGCATCGATTCTACTGCTTTTTCTTACAAGAATAAGTACAAAAGAGTAGTAACAACATATTCCATTGCACAACAGATAGCAGGCACATTCAGAATTGAGATTTACAGACATTGTTAACTTGTATTCTATTTTTAAAAATTAGTCTTTTAAACTGTGCAAATGTACTCATAGTCACCGTTACTGGCAAGGCTTCTCTATACAGTCTGTCATAAAGTTATCACTGATGTTTTAGCCAGACATAACATAGCATTAGATTACATTAGACTGTTAATGACAAATTTATGACAGAATGCTGAGTAACATGCAGTAACTGTACCAATCGGGAGAGATTATATGCACCAAGGCCTGTATTCAGGAAGCATTTCAGTTTAAGAGTCTTTTTTCCCTACACACATGTACTGACACAGAGAAGCATTTAAGAAGGGAATCTAATCTTAGATGTGCACCCTTGCCCTGGAATTATTACCGTACACAGGCCGAAACAAGTCCAGCACTGACATCTAAGCACATAGTTGTCACAGTGGAATATCTTACACTTTCTTTTAGGTTCAAGTAATATTCAAAACCAGCTGCAAGAGGTAAGTGATGGAAAGAAGGGCACAGGTAGAACTAGGGTGATTGTTGTTAACAATAATAATGGATTCATAATTAAGTAAACAACAGGCAAAGCACTCATAATCACTGAAATGCCCTTTAATGCACCACTTCCTGAAAACATCTGGTTGATTATGTGCAAATTCAGCTCACCAGTGGGAAACCCTGCTAATAAATCATGTTGATATGTCTGAGAAACAATGTTATGGCTTCTTCTTCTTCATCTGACACTGAACTTATAAACCTCCATGCTCATAACATCCCTTCTTCTCGTAGTATAAACAGTGCACCTAAAAGCCATGCATAGATTGCAGTATTATATAAGCAGATATTTTAGCTTCATACTTATCCAGTAGTGTATGATTTTTATCAACTTATTAGAACAATAGAATTTTTAAACATTATTTTTTAGCATTATTCAGCTTTCGGGTTGCAGAGAGAGCAGGCTGAAGTAAAGTTGCTTTAGAAACATGGGGTGAAAAGTGTGCAGTCAAAGTACATTTTGCATCAACAACAAAGCCACAGCCGCTTCATTTCCTCTAAGCTAAAAGACCGTGGTTGAAGCTTGTCAGCTCCTTTACTTCCTGTTTAAAAAGGGGAGGAAGTGGGCATGTGTGCGTGAATGTGTGTGTAAGAGATACCAGCAAAGAGTATCAGCAAGTCCCCCTAGCACACTCGGAAAGCCTTACATGCTTGTTTGTGCTAGTGAATCCCCATAGGATTGAATTATCTGCTGATTCTTGAAGGCTCTGTAACTACTAACATGGTAACCTTAAAGAGACAAAAATAGCCACATCATCCTGATATGAATATCAAATTATGCCTAGTGGCCTCAACTGTAGCATCCCAGACTGATAAATGATAAAAGAAAAGAATTAATCTTAATTAATTCTTAAAAGAAAGAATTTAATCTGTGTGATTAAATAATGGCCTCTCTCAGCAACAATATCACCAATAATTCTGTCAGCCCAAATACGTTGGAGTCTCTGGCTTGGCTCCACTCAGTGTGCCTTCAGGCCTTTCTGCACAGGGCCATATATCTGGTATGCGCACCACCCAAACCATACAATAATAGAAGCTATACACCCCTGTAGTAGCAGCATCAGCCCAAAGGTGGAGTAGATAGTCGGGCCAGGGAGCTGGGTATTTGTGGTGGGTGCTATGACCAAAGAAGGGTGAAGCAGCAGGGCTCGAATCTCTACCTTGATCATATGGAGCTCATCAAGGATTGAGAGGAAGGTGCAGCAGTGGAACCACTGGTGACTGTGCCCCCAGATGTCAAACTTTCCTGGAGACAAACGTTCTGGGATCTTGCTAATGTTAAAGGCTGCAGACACCACCAGCCAGAAGCAGTGGCGATAGAAGAAGGTGGCCATTGTAGGTGACGGGTAAGAAGAAGACGCCTGAGAGGAGGGCGGATATGGCGACGGGCTGAGGAGCCGGTAGAAAATTGGTGTGGACGAAATGAAGAAGGGCAGAAGGAAAACGAGGGTGCGTACAGCATAGCGGTACTTCCTCCACTGCTGCCTGGTGTTGCAACAGGTTAACACGCAGATGATGGCCACCAGGCAGGAGCAGGGGATATACAAGCTATCAAAAAATGGGTGGAAATGCAAGACAGAGGAAGAAGTGTTGGAAAATGGAGCTGAGGAAAGCTCTTCTTCCCTCTCTGAGTGTGCCTCTGATGCATTCTGTGTCCCAAGCCCAGTCTTTGGTACCCCTGCCTGTGGGTGAATGTAGTAATAGTAGGCCAAAGACGAACCAACAGTATAAGCACTGATGGTTCCATAATCCACAAAGAAGCAGATCTCTCTGATGATCAGTGACATGGAGTTGAGGAGATGAGCCATACTGCTGGCCAGCAGCAGATAGAGAACCCCGATGAAATAGTTCCAGGCTGGGTAAAAGAAGGGCTCCCCAGGGGCCGGGGCTCCTTCCCACTCAAATATCTCTACAAAGTGAAAGGCGAAGATAAATATCGGGAGGAAATGAGTCCAGAAGTTTCCAGTCTCGTTGGTAGGCCGGAATGCAGAGACCAGGCACTGTAGGAGGCTGTAGTCAGGGAAGCGGTAACCTGACAAAATGAAGTTCTCCGTCACTCTTGGTGGAACATCGGTGTGTCGAAGGAGAGGTAGCGACCACATGGCTGAACGTCGTACTTAGGACAAACTAGCTGACTGGCTCAATACAGCAAATCGTAGCAGTTTGTTTCTTGTTCTTGTCCTCCGACATCTTGTTCATCATGTGCATGTTTTGTAAACTTGATTTACAAAATTGATCAAACTGTTCCGTAATGAGGCATTTCAAACTCAGCAGGATAAGCAATGTTTCATGCAGATTTAAAAAAAACAAAAACAAAACAAAACAAAACAAAAAAAAACAGATATACAAAAATCAAAAGTCCAGACCTTACTTCACCATCCTACTCAGCTGAAACTGAGTGCCAGGTAAATAATTCATTCAAAATGTCACTCAGACATGCAGCACAATTATAATCCATTGAAAGCAGATTGTGTATTTGCAGATTAGGATTAGGATATACACCTGGCAAAAAAAATTCCTGAGTGTTAATAATCCTCACTGCATATAAAGAAACTTGGTCCTGGACTGAAATCTGCTGCCATATAGTAAAGTGTAAGTGCCTTATATGTTGCAGCAAGTCTTCACAATCCAAAGAAAAAGAGGTTAATGGTTTATCTCTTCAGAGCAGAAGGGTCCTTAGTGTGAAGTTGACTCTGCCCTTGTCTGGAGGTTTTCAGTCACATGCCAGTGTGTCAAAACAAGCAGCTAGAAGCCGGTGCTCCCGGTATCCCGTTTATGTGCTGAAGCTCCTCATGGCCTCACCAGCAACTGGCTCCTGAAGCACAGCCTGAAATCCAAGTTATGCAGCATGTGCCCTGGCCAGATGCACAATCAGACTGTCTTTTATTCATGATCTGCTGTGCATAATTCATCTTCTTTTCTTCAGTTGCAGTCTCAGTGAATAGCAGTCACTGTCACATCAGTGGTGTGGGGGAAAAAAGCAGGTCAGTCGAGCGGATGCGAAATACGGCACGTTAAGTGCTGCTTGCAGAAGATGATCTCTCTCTCTCTCTCTCTCTCTCTCTCTCTCTCCATCCAGCATCAGTTTTGCTGTATGGCGCTACTGGAGCAGTGTCCTTGGCGGATGTACTGTCACACAGAGCCGCGTAATCCCCGACAATCTGCTTTCCTAATCTAACAAATCGAGGTTAAAAGCAACCGAAAAACTCACTCGAGGATTATAAGATCGCATTCACACTCTGTCCTTGACTGAATGCGCGCACGGGGGAGAGAAAAAGGCAGTGAAGGCGGAAAAAGCCGGGTCGCCCCGAGCGTGAGCAGAATGCCGGTTGGTTGCTGTGAGCCATGCGCAGTGTAGCGCTGCTCCTCTTCCTTCCCCCACACCGTTACTCAGCCATGCCTCAGCCCTTTTCCTCCCCGACACCTTACTGCAGGACAGAGGTCATCATCTTTGTGTCACGTGTGTGTGTGTGTGTGTGTGTGTGTGTCTCTCTCTCTCTCTCTCTCTCCCTCTCTCTCTCTCTCCTGCCCTGGAGTTATACTTAACACTCTTTACTGCTTACCCTCGAAACTTTCCATTCACACTGAAGCCTGTACTTATTCCCGTCATACCAACATTCCTTAAAGTCAGATAACACATTTATGACTTCTTTCCAATGTTTTCATTAACGTAAATGCTCGTGTTTCTCATTCAGAGTAGTAATAAAACATACTGACGGACCCGCAGTGACATGCGTTTACCCTAATTTGCGCACTACAGTTATGCAATCGCGCCCCACACACAGGAGAGCCAATAAGGAGCTGAGCTAAATGTATTGAGGGCGGGTCTTACTCCAGAGCCCCGCCCCCTGTGGGAGATTCAGGGGGGGAAGTGTCTGTGGAGCACTGGCCGCGTGACAGGTGGCCCTGCGGTTGGGTTGTCAAACAGGCCTGCTATTAGCAAAGCCCAGGGCTGCTCATGCTGCTCCATTAGCCAGCTTCTCTGTGCATTAGAGTGTCACACTGCAGAATTCTGGCTCATTAACTGGCCAGTGCAATCATGCATAAATTGCAATGTTTTTTTTTTCTTTTCTTTTTGAAAATGGTCTTTTGGTCTGTACTTCAGACACAAGCTGACCTTTCTACTGCGAGCCAAAGTTGTAATTATGTTAAATACTGTGCATTCTCTTTCATTATAGCATTTCCAGCCTATGGTTGCTTAGTTCATCCACCAGTGATCATGGTTAATGTCCCCCCCCCTTTTTTTTATGACTCAGTTTAGACCCAGCTGATCAAAGCTGAGCTTCTGGCTCCTGTGTGTTTTCTATACATATAACATAGTTCTTGGGGATGGCACACCTAAATGTGCTTCTGTAGAGCTTATACTACTGTGGAGGGAGTAGTTTATAGTTTATCTGCATATATATATATATATATATGCATTGATTTCATATCTGTGTAGAAGACATGTCTTCTAAATGTTTTCTTTACAATTGGATTCAAAATGGATTAAAATACATAAAAAATGTAATTTAGTATAAAGGATTAAAGAAAAACAAAGGTCATAAAAGACTTCAGACAGTCTCACTTCTCTTAGACAGAGAGACTGACGGCTGACAGTGGCAAAAATATAAAAACCAAGTGAGTTCACTTTAGAGAGAAAGAGGAAGGTGTCTACCCATCAGAGTATTGTATATCTGATAGTGATACCTGATACAGATCCAGTTTCACACAATATGTCTGATGTACTCAAGTGCAGACTATGTGTTCCTGGCATAAAATCCATCATTTGATTTGAAAGATGCTATATCCCCACTCCAGTGTATGTTCAAATGTGATATTTTCTCTTCATCCAAACTGGACAAACCCAGACTCAACCTGGGCTAGTTTCATCTATATTCTAGATTTCAACATTCTGAGGAAGAAGAACATTTTAAAGGAAGAAAACAGCATGTTCCTCTCACCACTGTATCAGGTTGTCTCCTACACAGATCCTCAGAGGCCAGTGGAAAGGGTTAATAATAGGTGCTGGGAGAAAGAGCACCACCTGTGGCAGAACTCATCACCTGCCTGCTGGACTTGCAGCTCAATTTGCTGAGCTCACTGAAATAGGCTGGAACTCTGAGAGACTAATGATCAGGGTACAGAGGACAATGCTTTGTTAGACACAGGCCTTAGTAAATTATCAATATGTAACATAACACTCAGCAAATGCTGGAGATAGAGTGTGCTACCTGAAGCCGGGTAGAGTGCAAAGCCATGAGTCATGCAGACGGCTCACTGGTCTGAATCCTACTATGCAAAAACACACACACACACACACACACACACACACACACACACACACACACACACACACAAACAAACAAAATCATGCTGTGAATGGTCTCAGTGCTGGGCAGTTTATTGTGCATTGTATTGTTTGGTGCTGTACTGGGAATTTGTGCACATTCAAAAAACAGAGCAAAATGATTCATTAATGAACAATTCATATTGTTGGTGGGGTTCAACTGCTTCCTTCCCTCTATTCAAATTTTGTGTCATGGCCTCTTTCTCACACACACACGCAGACACACACACACACACATTCTTTTCACACACCAATTCCCCTGGTCTGGTTTGGGGCCCTGTAGTAGACTCTTTTACTCTGTACTTTGAGTCAAATACTCTTCTTGTCAGCTTTTTCTTCAAAGCCTACAGCAGGATTCACCAGACACACACTTCCATTCTGGACACACACACACATTATATATTTATACAGTGCCTTCCATTACTATTACCTCCCTCAGTAAATGTGAGCAGACAAGTCTGTGAAAACTGTCTTTATTGTTTAACCTTTTGAACATTTGTTCAAAAAAGTCACAAAAATACTCTGCTCTCATGGATATCAAACAATTGCAAACACAGCACAGGTTTATCAAAAAAAAAAAAAACGTTTAATATATGTGTGGCACAATTATTGGCACCCGTTTATTCAATATTTGGTGCTACCTCCCTTTGCCAAGATAACAGCTTTGAGTCTTCTCCTATAATGCCTGTAGAGGTTGGAGAATACATGGCAAGGGATCTGAGACCATTCCTCCATACAGAATCTCTCCAGATCCTTCAAATTTTGAGGTCCACGCTGGTGGACTCTCCGCTTCATTTCACCCCATAGGTTTTCTATGGGGTTCAAGTCAGGGGACTGGGATGGCCATGGCAGAACCTTGGTTTTGTGGTCAATAAACCATTTTTGTGTTGATTTTGATGTATCTTTTGGATCATTGTCCCACTGGAAGATCCAACCATTTTAAGCTTTCTGGCAGAGGCAGTCAGGTGTTCATTTAATATCTGTTGACATTTGAGTCCATTATGCGATGTGCCCTAACAAAATGTCCAGGTCCACTGGAAGAAAAACAGCCCGAAAACAGTAAAGAGCCACCAACATATTTAACCGTAGCCATGAGGTACTTTTCCACATGGCTACCTCTCTGTGTGCGTCAAACCCACCTCTGGTGTTTTTTGCCAAAAAAGCTCTGTTTGGGTTTTATCTGACCATAGAATCTGATCCCATTTGAAGTTCCAATAGTGTCTGGCAAACTGAAGACGCGTGAGTTTGTTGGTGAGTAGAGGCTTTTTTCTTGAAACCCTTCCAAACAACTTGTGGTGATGTAAGTGATGTCGGATTGTAGTTTTGGAGGCTTTCTGACCCCAAGACACAACTAACGTCTGCAATTCTCCAGCTAATAATAATAATAATAATAATA
>CM074948.1:11157411-11183666 GCA_037577455.1 Pangasius macronema | reverse complement strand
GATCCAAAAGGACAAGAAGTGATGGTGAACCAGCATCAGCTGTCATCAGCAGGTCATTTGTGACTCTCACTAAGGCTAATCTATGATCCTTGGAGATTTTTTGGCCACTTGAACAATCCTCTTCACAGTGCTTAAGACAGTATAGTCACACATCCTCTTCCAGGTTGATTCATAACATTTCCAGTTGACTGGAACTTCTTGTTTATTGCCCTGATGGTGGAAATGGGCATTTTCAGTGCTTTTGCTATAGCCACTTCCCATTTTCTGAAGCTCAGCAATCTTTTGCTGCACATCACAGCTATATTCATTGGTCTTACCCATTGTGGTTAATGGCTAAGGGAATTTGGCCTTATGTGTTACCTCATGTTTATACCCCTTGTGAAACAGGAAGTCATGGTTGAATATGAACTGTTCCTAGTCACACAGGTGTACTAAATAATGTAAACTATCAATGGGAATATACTTCAGATATATATTTCTCATATGAAAAGGAGCGCCAGCAATTGTGCCACACATATTTACTCAGAGCTGTTATCTTGCCAAAGGGAGGTAGCACAAAGTATGGACTAAAAGGGTGACAATAATTGTGCCACACATATATTTAACAAATTTTTTTTTTTTTTGGATAAACCTGTTTTGTGTTTGCAATTGTTTGATATGAGAGCAGAGTATTTTTGTGAATTTTTTGAACAAAAAAAGGTAAACAATAAAGACAACTTTTCACAGCCTTCTTTGCTCATATTTACCAAGGGTGCCAATATTAGTGGAGGGTACTGTATGTTTAATATTGAGAAATGTTAGCAGTGTATGCAGCTGTAGGCATGTTAGAACTTGAGGGCTGTGTGTTGGAGAAGCGTATGAGCGTACATGTAAATGTAAGTGTGTGAGGGGATGTTTTTTGTGGCTGTGCTAACCTTCTTCTGTAAAAAGTATTGCTGTTTATTACACTTTTGTGGAAGGCCAGTGAAAAAGAAAGTTCAAAAGTCATGAGAGGAAGAAGTACAGATAGGTCCTATCACAGCAGATAAAATGAACTGAATCAGCCTTTCTAGTCATGTTCAACTTCAGACAGTCTCACTTCTGTTCAACAAGAGACTGGCAGCTGACAGTGGCAAAAAATAATTATAAAAACCAACTGGGTTCACTTTAGAGAGAAAGAGGAAGAACTCTGCCTCACCCAGAGGTTCTTGAGAATGTGAAATTCTCTGTGGGACCCAATGATTCGGATAGTTCAATGTCTGTGTCTTCAGAACGTTCATCTCTGGAACTATTATTCATAACCTGGAGTACAAAAACATACTGATTAAAAAAACAAAAAAACAAAAAAAACAGCTAAACCAATGCACGTATTGTAACTATAACAACAGCGTTACCACTGATTTCTGTTTTGTTTCCAGTCATACCTGCTTAGATGTATCATCACTGACAATGTAGATTGGATTTATTTCTGAACATTGAGCCTAACTATGGCGAGAAGGAGGCGGCTCCTTCTTTGAGAAAAAGGGCTTAATTACAACTAATGCTAATTTTCTACTGTCCCTCTTCCCTCATGGTTGTTTTCCTGACTGGTCAGGTGCTGACAGGGCTGCTTTCACTTCCCAGGAAGTTATTAATTATATTTAGAGGGTGAAAAAAATCAGACTGTTGTGGAACCAGTAGTATATAGATAAAGTGGAAGTACATTCAGTCCCCTTCAACTGAAATACTGACTCCAGGACACCAAGAAATAGCAAGAAATATTAAAAGTACTCTCATGATTAATCATAAATATAACTTAATTGTCTATGTACACAATATATCAGAATATTGCCTATATGTTACTCTTGGGTTCTGTTCAGTATAGCGGAGCGGAGACCTGGAAACCACACAGTTTAAATAAAAACAATCATATACAAGTACCATACCTTATACTACAATTTGTCAATCAGTATAGATAGTTTAGGTTTTGACTTTTATACAAACCTGACATCCAGTGATTTTGGGGTTGTTCTACATGTGCGGTTCCTGTTGCACAAGTAGGCTCCAATGCTGCCAGTAACCACTGTCTGATTTATTCTTAAACAAGAAAATGCTCCAAATTAAATTTTTTAGCTGTTTTTTTCTTGAAAACAATAGAAGGAAAAATAGAAGAAATCATACCAGACATACGTATAGCCATATATTGTATAATGTAGCCAGTATGGATTGATATAATAAGACAAGGATTCCAAACCTATGGAACATAGAGGCTATTACAGGATTATGCATGTGACATTTAAATTTATACTGTTCATATGTGTTCATTTGGCATCTACATGGAATATAGACATTTTAATAATCTGTTTTACTATTACCAGGATCTTTTTGTGTTTATGCTTTAAGAACAACAACAAAAAAAAAACTAAGAACGTGATCATTTAAGTGTATTAGTTGTGTGTGTGTGTGTGTGTGTGTGTGTGTACTACCTGAGACATATGTAAAGGGCAGGTCTGGTAGCTGCAAAGGTCAAGCAAAGGTCAAGTTCTTCACAGCAATGATGGCAACTAAAGCTAAGTGGAGACAGACAGCAAGCTGATGGAGAACAGTCATTTGAACAGAACAGTACAGCCTTAGGCGTGGAGCTAGAGTGAGGAGTTTGCTGGAAGGATGAACAGATGTACAGAATGAATAATACCAAAAAATGGCAACACAGGACCTAATTTAACAGGAATTAAAAGACATTTCCATATGGTCATATTGTGATGTTTGTTCCTGCCAACTCTCTGGACCTGTTTTTGTATCTGACTCAATTGTGGTTGATCTGGAGCCTATTCCAGAAAGAATGGGCACAACGTGAGAGAATACACACTAGACAGGACACCAGTCCATGCCAAGGCACCATGTGCACACACTTTCACATATTCATTCACACCTAGGGCAAATTTAGAGTAGCCAATCCACCTGCCTGCATGGTTTTGGACATGAAACTGGAGAACCCAAAGGGAATCCATAGGAACACAGGGAAAACAAGCAAATCTCCTCACAAGACAGTAACCCAAGCTCAGGATCAAACCAGAGATCTTTGCCACCAGTGCCACTTTCTGTGACACAGTTTGCTTGTGAAATATTTTTTAATCATTACACAAGCCATAAGCCACTTACCCCTATCTTCGTAATGTCTGGAATGTTGCCTCTGGCTCAAGGCTCTAATGCATTCACTGTTTATGTCTTGACCTGATTCTAGTCATATCTAACTGCAGTGCTCTTTGGTTTCTCCAGTAAATGAATTTTTAAAAACCAGATATTCTGGAGCTACAACACACACTAATTCCTTTGTTTTTCTGTCTTTTACATCCCACTCTTTACCTCTTTTTTCTCATCCTTGCTCTGAACCTCCTTTCCTTCTCCCTATTTGCCTTACCATGGTTTCAGTGGCGCAGTAAAGAGTGTTTCTTACAATCATGACTGTGGAATGTGGGTGGCCAGTGCATGCTAAACACTTTTGGGCATGGTATTACTCTCTCTGGATTTACATTGGTGGGCAAGCAGCCACCTTATGCCAATGGCCAAAGCGCAACCTTCAGGAGAGGGAGAAAGACTTCTCTGGGCAGCTCAGCAACGTCAGACGAATGGAGGGTCAGAGAGATAAATGTGGAAGGGCATAGACACCACTAACGTTGGGTAAGTAATTATCATTCCTATAATGGGATAGTGTAATGCTCACTTGTGAAGTTGCTTATGGTTAACTCTCAGAGTCCTTGGTCATCGAGGCAAGTCTGCACACATCAGAGCTGCCACTGAGTGGCAGAGCAATCCTAGCATCCTTTGCACAATGGCCATGGTACCTTTACCATAATCTGCCCAGTGCACTCACAGCAACAGATTGAACCCCAAAGAAACTGGAAGAGTCTGTCAGTAACAGCACACTCTATCCTTTAGTGTAGCCTACAAGAAGAGACAGAGACAATCTCATTTAAAAAAGATCAATAAGTCTATCTCAGTCTGACCAAATAAGTTCATCATCATTGCGTTTGCGCTAGATGAAGTTGGATGCAGTGTTTCTATGATAAATGTTTTTCAGATGAATGCTTCAATGAATCACAGCATTCAAATAATTCAGCAAAAGTAAATAAGTTCAAGTGCCCAAAATTATACAAGTCACTCTTTAACCATGCCACCATTGTATGTTCAGATGTTCTTGCCTTACAAATAAACAGACTGTGGTGAAACAATGTGTAAAGGGAGGGGAAATATTCCCTATAAAATCAGCAGTATGTTAGGACTAAGGAGGGGGGGCACAGAAGCATGAATCATAGCCAAGGGATCCATTCATCCATTCATTTTCTGTATCGTTTATACTACACAGGGTCACAGGGGGAATCTGGAGTCTATTCCAGGGAACTCGGGGCACACCCTGGATGGGGGAGCCAGCCCATTGCAGGAGGTTATTATATATTTATAAATTCTTATGTTTGACTGGTCACTTGACTTGATTGGGTTCAGCCATTGAGTTAGTCCTCAGTGACTCAAGAACAAGTAGGCCTATAATAATGTTAACGTGGCCTTAATGAGTTCTGACGGCAGAAAGTACAGGACTAGAAAGTTCTATGGCTCTGTAAGTGGAAGTGAATGACTGGAAGTAGGAATATTAAACAATAAAACACTCAAATGAGAAACAGAAAATAGTCAACTTTGGTTGTTGGCAGCTTAAGCATTTTCATTAGGCTTTCTACACTCATCACAATATTTCAGTGTTTTAAAGTGTCACCATCAGTATTTAATCCATCATGTTGCGTATGTCTGTTTTAAGCAATAGCACATATAAAGTTCTTACAATTTGACTCCCATCTGCTTCAGCCTGGCATTAGCAGCAGGGGGTGCTACTTTTCACTCCATGTGCAGTATCAAGTATGGGCATGTTTGGTCCATGGGTAAATTCAATTCATTTTTTTCAATACAAGCACTTTTAACAATGGACATTGCCACAAAGCAGCTTTACCGATATCTGGATATAGATACAGATTTAGATATATCCCTAGTAAACAAGCCAGAGGCAATGGTGACAAGGAAGAACTCACGGAGAAACCTTGAGAGGAACTATTGTTGATTTCAGTAGAGTTTTAGCTTTAAGCTTATAATATAATCCACTGTATAATAAATAAACCTTGAGCATAGTATTTAACTTAACTGAATTTAACTGAATTGATGGACAGCCCTTTCTCACGTAGCGCCCAGGTTCTCAAATCAGAAATATATTGCTCATACCAATTGGCCATGGCTTCAGAGAATACAAATAGTGGGTCCTTGTAACTGGACATCAACTTCATCTGAGGGGGACAGAAAAGAGGGGCTTTGTCTAAATCCACATACTAATGAGATAAACAAATGTGGGCTTATTGGTTACATCCAAAACTGTACTAAATTGTATAGCAAAATAGAATGATGCCAACAGTTTATCCCACAGTCAGGCGAACTGGTAGCCCTACTGAAAAATGCAGCTTGGTCTGACCAGCTAACACAGACTGAGCTGGTTAAACGGGTAGACCACCTTTGCTAGCTAGTAAGCTATTTTCCAGATTCCTTATGATTTGACTAAATTAATCAACATTTGGTTTTTTTTTTTAGATTTGCTGAGTGCCTTTATTGACTAGGTTATTAAATAGCTGTGGTGTTTACTAGCTGGTAAAGATGGTCCACCAGTTTGATCAGCCTGGCTTGTGTTTTGTACCAGCTAGCTGGTCAGACCATGCTGGATTTTTAAGCAGGGAGAAATTTCTACCCAGAAATTAATTTTTACTGTGATTCATGATGCAGGGGAAGCAAGACACAATGGAGCAACTTATTGTATATTGCATAAATAACATGTACATAGATAAAGATGGGTGATTTCATGACTGTGGTGAATTTTTTGTGTCTCACTGATATATTTACAAATATGTAATGTAAAGATAAAAGATATTTTAAACAGAGGTACAGTGTCTTTCACGACAACCTATGTGCATGTTTCAGATAAAGAACTCAAACCACTAATACAGAAAACAGCACTGTGCCTGCCCAAGACCTCTACAACTTACTTCATATAATATAATAATTAATATACATATAATATTTTTGCATTAATGTGTGAATCCCTTTAATCTATTCTGTAAACATCCTTTCCTAAGAGTTGTCTGTTATACAGTAGATAATGAAAAATGTACATTTTAGTGTCACGTACAGTAACATACACTCAGCCCTGTTGCCTTTACACCTTCACCCCTATGAAATATACTCTGTGGAATATTCCACAACTCACAACTCATAAGTCATAAGTCTCATATTCACAACTCGTAAGTCCCATTTTTAAAATGATATTGTGGTATTGACTGAAGAAGGCAGTAACTAACTTTGAAAAAAATATATATAAAAACTAAAAAATTTAATTAAAATCATTCCCCTTAATGCCCTCATAATATTAGCATGGATGCTAGTTACACACATTTTGTCTACTTGCTAATTCTATGCCTTAAAAAAACCTTTAAAGTTTTAACGTATTTTTAAACGGTTAAATATGTTTTCTTAGATTTAGTATTCAAAAAAAATCATTTTAAAAAAAGTTTAATTTTTAAGCTACAAGCACAAACAATCCGAATCCAGTGCTGTTATTTCAAATAGGAGCGCGTGCGACCTTCATGGTTATGCCGTCTGTGGCAGATAAACAACAACAACAACAACAACAACAACAACAACAACAAAGTACACGTGGGTAAAGTAAATGTACTGTTGACATAATGCACAGATAATAATAATAATGAAATATTAATAATAAACGAGACTGTAGTTGGCTTCTTACACGATAGTGTCTAATTTTAGGCAGTCTAGTTTCATTGTGTCCGCTAGATGGCGTTATTTACTGATTCTAGTGATGAGTAAACCGACTCTTTTTAGTGAATCGAGTCATTAGTTCAGTAGACCAAAACCATTCAAATCTTTCCGACACTGATTTGTTCAGACTGGGGAGTTGGGCTCGCCTGACATTCAGGACCACTGTTATTTCTTATCGAATACAATGGCCTGTGTTATGATGACACCATCACAACACTAGTGTGGTATGAATGCTCTGTGATGAAGTGTTTACTGTTACTCGTCTGTAAATGTATGTTAATGAACAGGCACATGTCTAGGTTTATATTATAGGTTCATATATTATATGGTTGATGTTGGTATTTAACATAAGCATAATAGAACATGGTGTGTGGAATAAACTGGAAACTTTGTGTGCTTTGCTGAAATTTTACAACACTGAGGTAATCTATAGTCTGCCCTCTCTCGATGTTCTCAATGTTCTTCTCCTCTTCTATGCTGGGTGGAATGTAGAAATGGTAGGATAAGAAGAAAGGCACTTGCTACAGAAAAAGGATGTGAGTGAGGGTTTAACATATGAAAGGAGAAGAGTTAATTTATAGAAATGGCGCATGTCAAATGCAGCTGATCAACCAAAACATGACTGAATGCTAATCCATGCACATAGACTTCTAATTACATAGTATTAGTTACACTAGCATTGTTTCTTCAGTCCAAATCTAGAGAAGTGACACTGACTAAATATGAGGTATAATTTCAATTATTCTAAATAAGTCCCGGGGATGCCTCCACCACCAACAAGTCTAGTCCTTCTTGTTACTAATTTGTATTATGTATTATATGTATTAGTATGTCCCTGTATGCTACTAATACTCTTAAAATATACTTCAAGCAAGGAGGAAGCTAAACTATTTCAGACATTTGACCTTGCTGTGAACCTGTTTGTATTAATTCCAAAATCTAATCAGTTCATCTGCTGGTTATTATGATAATCCCATGTAAATCCTACAGGCATTCAACCACTGGTTTTTGAGATATCACACAAATGAAAATCTCAGAACGGATGCACGGATGGACACAAGGACGTACCAATGGGAAAAATGTTAGATAAGCAGAGAATGGGCTTTATTTTGTGGCTGATGCATAAAAATCTAGGGTTTAAATAAAGCATTTGGGAAAATGGCTGTCCCAACAAGTTGCTATACTTTCATCTTGGTGGGGGGGGGTATATATTGACATATATATCAATGTTTTATATTTTACTTGGGTGGAAATGCACATTTTAGTGTAACCACTCTGTTTTACTTAAGTCTGCCTGGTGTCAAATATAATCTAAAATACAAACCACTAGTAACTTACTTTTTTATACTAAAAAGTGATTGTAAACTTGGTAGTGCGCATACATATATGTCAAATAATTTCCTACTGGTTTGATGAAACATAATATTCATAACTTACCTGTATAAATGAACTGGTGATCAGTGTGGCAAAAAAAATGGCAGCTAGCTAAGGATTTGGTGACAGTTGATTACTACTGTCTCTTCTCCTTCTAGGCTTTCTCTTAGTTAAAGTTCATATAACACTATTTTACAAAGGCTACAATGACACGAGGGTTTCTCACGCTCTTTTAGACCCCCTTCTCTTCCTCTGTGCTCCCTCAGAACTTATGTTCCTCTTTCCATTTTCCCTGTGGAGTAAGGCTTCCGTTGATTTTCACTTTTTAAGCCATCCTCACTTGAGAACCATAGATATCCTAATTACAAATGACACTGATTCACTAGATGTTCCGTTAAAATAGTAACTGGTATTTCCTTTCAAAATCTAATGTGTTGCTGGAAGAACATTTATACTGAATGTCATAAACGGTACAAGTACAAGTAGAATTTATAAAGTTACCAAATGCATTTCCCATGTAACAGTAATGCTGGGTAATGAGTCTGCTTAGCAAAAAATTAAAAATAGCCTAAACTTTCAGGTTACAGTCACTTCTATATCTATTGTCACCCTTGAAGAGAATGGCCAATATTATTCAATCATTAAATCATTCATTTGCACATCTTTAATACCACTTATTCCAGAAACACTGGACACAGGGCACAAATACACTCACCTCCTTATTCATATTTACTGGACCCATAAAGCTTTTTAGTCCTGAATCAAATCCCTGGCAGAATACATTTTATTAAAATTGTCATTAGATTCAAGTTGACACTATTTAAAGGCTTACTTGTTTTTTGAGTTATTGATTGATTCAATTCAAGTGATCAGGCGAATGGGCTGATAACTAAAAGAACTCACTAATAAATATCTATGATAATATTGGGTTATGTGTTTCACCACTACAACAGAAACAGGAGTAGCTGGAGGAAACCCACACACACTATAAATAGAGAAACTATTTATCTTTCCTCTGACAAAAATTATTCTTATTTGCAGAACTTTTATATAAATAAATATTTTCCTCAACAAAAAACATATGTACCAACATGAATATTTAAAGAAAATGCAAATTAACTGTCATTGTTTATTTTTATTTTTTTTTAACTTGCTCTCTGTCTCCTGAAACTCTGGAGAACTCTGGTGTTGCCCTTGAGCATGTCCTGTTTTTTCCCCTGGGGTAAATTCCCTTTGTTATTTTCAAGCTTTAAACGCAAATGAGATACAGTCAGGTCCATAAGTATTTGGACAGTGACACAATTTTGATAATTTTGTCTCTGTACACTCCTACAATGAATTTGAAATGAAGCAATTAAGATGTGATTTAAGTTTCTTTCCTTGTGAAAAGAATGCTTTGCCAGGCCTTCACTGCAGCCGCCTTCAGTTGCTGCTTGTTTGTGGGTCTTTCTGCCTTCAGTTTTTCCTTCAGTAAGTGAAAAGCATGCTTTATTGGGTTGAGGTCATCAGACATTTAAGAACATTTAATTTCTTTGCCTTAAGAAGCCCCTGGGTTGCTTTCACCTTATGTTTAGAGTCGTTATTCACCTGCACTGTGAAGCGGCGTCTTATTAGTTTTGTAGCATTTGGCTGAATGTGAGCAGAGAATGTAGCCCTATACACCTCAGAATTCATCTTGCTACTTCTGTCAGCAGTCACATCAATAAACACCAGTGAGCCCNTTCCATTAGCAGCCATACATCATGCATGCCCATGCCATTACATTGCCTCCACTATGTTTGACACATGATGTGGTATACTTTCATGAGCCCTTCCTTTCCTTCTCCATACTCTTCTCTTCCTATCATTCTGATATAAATTACTCTTGCACAGAACTGGTCAGGCTCTTTTTTTTCTTCTTCTTCTTCTTTTTTGGTTTCTATTCTTGAGTGTTACTAGTGGTTTGCATCTTGAGGTAAACCATCTGTATTTACATTCATGAAGTCTCTTGATTGTAGACTTGGATAATGATACGCCTACCTCCTCCAGAATATTCTTGACTTTGCTAGTTGTTGTAAAGGGGTTTTTATTCATCAATGAAAGAATTCTGCATTCATCCACTTTAGTTGTCTTCCAGGCCTTTGGTGTTGCTGAGCTTACCAGTGCATTCATTCTTTTTAAGAACGTACCAAATGGTTGATTTGGCCAAATCTAAAGTATCTGCTAACTCTCCGATTGGTCTGTTTTGTTTTTTCATCCTAATGATGGCCTCCTTCACTTGCTTTGACACCTTTTTGAACTGCATATTGAGAGGAAACAGGCATAAACTGCTTATCAGTCAATTGTCCAATTACTTTTGAGCCTGTGAAAATGAAGGGAGTATGTAAAGAAAAATGGCTGTAATTCCTAAATGGTTAATGCAACTTCTTTGTTAAACTCCTTGAATTAAAGCTGAAAGTCTACTCTTCAATCACATCTTGATTGCTTCATTTCAAATTGTGGTGGTGTACCGAGGCAAAATTACCAAAATTGTGTCACTGTCCAAATACTTATTGACCTGACTGTATGTAGTTGGTTTACTTGTAAAAGTCAGGTAATAGTCCTAAAAGTCCTAAAAGCCGTAACAGTTTCTAAATTACACAGGTGATGATGTTTTACTTAAAAATCAACTAACAGATGCCACTTCTATAACAGCAAACTAAATTTGATGGATTGCATGAAAGAGCATTACCCAAACTTCACCAAGCTTCATTGAAACTGCAGTTAGAATTGTGTGCCATGGTCTCTTGCCCTCAGCATGTTCAGAAAAACATCTGATGCCCACTGTAATACATGGTGGTGGACCATTGAGGCCTTGGAGCTGACAAGTGGCTAGGGGTCCATGGGCTGTAGTGAAGATTGATGGCATCAGTGTTGCTGTCTCACAGCTCCAGGGTCCCTGGTTCAATCCTGAGCTCGGGTTACTGCGTGTGTGGAGTTTCACATGTTCTCCTCGTGTCTGTGTGTGTGGGTGGGTTTTCTCCAGATTCACCAGTTTCCTACCAAAAACATGCTGGTAGGTGGATTGGCTGTGCTAAATTGCACCTAGGTGTGTGTGTGTGTGTGTGTGTGTGTGTGTGTGTGTGTGTGTGTGTGTGTGTGTGCATAGTGATGGACTGGCATTCCATCCAGGGTGTATTCCCACATCACACCCAGTGTTCCCAGGATAGTTTCTGGATCCACCGTGACTCTGACCAAAGGTATAATTACTGAAGATGAAAAAAATGAAAATAAATATAGATAAGGTAAAAGGTGTAGACATCACTCATTATTATCATCATGCATTATTCATTTTATATATGTATTTTTGCTCAGTTTGATGAAGGAAGCTAAGTTTTAACTCTGGGCTTTGATGTCTATTTATATTATTTATTTTAATTTTAATTATTTATTTATTATGTAAATTATGGTTAATTTAATTTATGTTTATGTCTGTTTTATTGTAGTTTTCTTGTTGGTGTCTTTAAATGTACTTAATTGTAATGTTTACTGCAAATATAGTTAATGTAAATGTGTATTATAAATATAGTTAATGTAAATGTGTATTATAAATATAGTTAATGTAAATGTGTATTATAAATATAGTTAATGTAAATGTGTATTATAAATATAGTTAATGCAAATGTGTATTTTACATGCAGGTATCTTGTTAAAGTCTAATTTAAATGCACTTAATGGTAATTCCATCTTACATATAGTTAATGTAAATGTCTATTTTAAAAGTAGTTTTGTTTTTGTCTGTTTTATACATAGATAATGGCAATGGTCTATTTTAATGACACACACGTACGTTTCTGTTTCTCAAGAAGAGATAATCATTTAGGCTGAATACCAAATGGCTCCTCACTCCCTTATATAAGTGCTCTACATCACTTATTAATGCTACATCCTATGCAGTGCACTCTGATGCGAAGTAAGGAGTGGTTTGAGATGCCTTGCACGCTCCTCTTCCTCTTTTGTTGGCCACGCCCCTTCCTTTCTCGCGCTGCTCCCTCCCTCCCTCCCTCCCTCAGTCGCCAGATTGACAGTTAAGTCCGCGCGAGCGCCTCTTCGTCTAACTTTACAGAGCTGTACCGCCGCTGGATTATACCACCGCTTCCGGATAAGAACACGTCCGTGAAAGCTCGTCGCACGCTGGAAGTCAGACCTGAGGAAATGAGAATTTAGGAGGGTCGGTAAGCGAAGTGAACAGGCCAGAGTAAAGGGGTTTAGTGTTGTGTTCATGGCTGCTGGGGATGGCGCGCAGCTGCCGGCGACACTAGCGGCCAGCAGGAGCGTGGAGAAAGCGCTGGAGGAGGCAGCGGCCAGCGGAGCGCTCGTGCTTTCCAATCGCAAACTCAAGGAGTTTCCCCGCACAGCCAGGAATTACGACCTGTCCGACATCACGCATGCAGGTGAGCCGCTTCCATCGCTATAACACGGAGTCGAAAAGAAGAGAAATCAAGAGACAAAGCGGATGTAATAGCGCGTAGAGTAATTAGCTAACTTCCTTTGTTTCACCTGCGTTCTCTCTCTCTCTCTCTCTCTCTCTCTCTCTCTCTCTCTCTCTCTCTCTCTCTCAAAACCTACCAACAATATCATCAGCTAAACCCTTGTAACTAAGCCAAGCTGACTTGTTCTGGTGACTTCCAGGAGAACTAGATTGTCTAAGAAGCTTAGTGATATGTGCAGCAGCAGCAGCAGCAGCATCATGAGGAGCTGAAGGAGGATTGAACTGCTGCTGCTGCTCTTGTACAGGCCACATTCAGTACTCCAGCACTCAGTACTCAACACTCAGCACTTACTGGGATTTGGGTTTGTTCTTTGGCTTTGCTGAAAGTCTATAGAACTGAGCTCACTTCCCTTTTTGTGGTTGTGAAGAAGTTGAAGGCTTTCATTCCCAGAAAAGCCATCTTCCTGGTATACAGGAGAAATCCCCATCCACAGTGGACATGTGGTGGTGGATGAAATCTCAGGGTATGCCTTAAACATCCTTGATTGTGGACAGATCCATTTGGATTTACATAAAATTGTAAGTTTTAGTTAATTTTAGACTTTTTTTTTTTCAGTGCACACAGTGACACATCTCTCTAGCCCTTTAAACTAGACTCACTAAGGCCTCGTTTACACTGGCAATCAATTCCAACTATTTTTTCCCCCCTGATACATCCTGTGTTGTACATGTAAACAGCTCAGATTGGATTTTTTCACACCTGATAGGAACCACATTGAAATGAAGTTCTAAATCTGAAACATTTGACATTTGAACGTATCTGGTCATTTGACTCACATCTAGAGGGTAGTCCAGAGCGTAGTGGAGTCTGCAAAATTTGCAGGGTAGGTACAGAAACTGGCCCGTCTACGAGGACATGTCTCGGGCCATGGCAGAGCTAGGATGTAGTCAGATCTCACTTCAGCGCCTACATAAAATTAAGGGCAAAATGCCAAGAGGTTAAAGACCACGATGATCACAGTGCAAACAGCAGAATTACTTCTTCCTTTCTACAGCCACAGTCATGCGACTTGTAAAAAGTTGTTGGTTTCAGCCTTGCACATTTTCGGCAGGGGAATGATGTAAACGCATCAGTCAAGTGTGGGTCAGAACTGCACACCAAAGACCATAAGGTAAATGCAACCTGAAATGAAATGAAACTCCTGTTTCATTTCTGTTGTCGGATCTCCAGACACACATGTGCGCCGTCAACACTGAACGACAGCAGCTGTATTTCTACTGAAATACAGGAGACTTTTGAAATGGGGCTTGATGCCTTGTAACCGACATACAGCATGATGCTGAGCACACACAGCCATCTGCTTCACGTGCGTAGGCCTCTGCTGAAAGAGGAAGTGCTTATGCAAGAGCGTACATTCTTCCTACTTCAGTGCATTAAGGTGTAGTATGGGTTAGAGAGTATCAAGGCATCACATGTTGAATGAAACCTGTAAAGTGCATCTCTTGTGTTTCAGTTATCGGGTCTGTTATGAGTTGTTGTCTGCATTGGTTTATTCCTGTGAGTCCTTCTCACACGTGCTTCCTCCTAATGGAAGGTCTGAATCTAATCTTTCCTCTGAATTATGCATAAGATGTAAAAGCCTAAAACACACATACCCACCTTTTTCAGGATACAGCGTGACTAAGCAGCATTATGGAATGTGTGATCCTGTGGGTTTTTTTTTTTTTCTTCCTCCCCAGACAAGACTGTCTTGAGACAGTGACTAGATGGACTAATCAGTGAAGCAGGGGCAAGGCTCAACTTGTCAGGTACCGTTAGTCTCAGGTCCAGCCGGGTTAAATGTTTAACTGTAAGTTTTCTTGTATCTCTAGAAACAGCATAAACACTGGTGCTGAGGTTTCCAGGTTGCCGTAGCAACGCCACCCACAATCAAGATCAGGAAGCCACTTCAGGATACATAAGGATCAAGCTTGCAGCCATGTAACACTAGAAAACTTATCAGTGCTCGTATTCCTGAAATATTTCAGTGACTTAAGGTGCTTTCACACATATTAACCCTTTTCGCTAGTCTGAGGAACAGTGAAATGGATGACTGAGGGTAAGACATGTGGATGGAAACGTAGGCCATTTGCACTGGCACTTCATTCATTGGTTAGAAATATGGTGACAGAAAATGTAAACAAATCTTCTGCAAGTGCTTGTAGAAGTCACAGGAATCAAATGAACACGTGGACTAAATAGTAAACACATAAAAAGGAATGGGACGTTAGCACTGTGTTGTCGTCTTCCTCCAGGGTTCCTGAGCTCAGGTTACAGTCTTTGCATTTTCTCCCCGTGTCTGTGTGGGTTTTCTCAGGGTTCTCTGGTTTCCTCCCACCTCCTGAAAACGTGCTGATAGGTGTATTGGCTATGATTGGCATTTCATTCAAGATGTGTTCCTGCCTCGTGCCCAAATATGCTTTTTTTCCCCCCATATATTTGCGTACATTTATCTATCAGGAATATGTCATACATCTGCAGCACTCCTGCTCTTTTTTTTGCCTTGTATATAAAAAAATGCAATTCATTCACTCCATTTTGCTTAGAAACAGACCAAGGTCACCTCTCACATGCAGTCTGGGACCAGCAGTTTTACTCCACATTGGAGTGTGATTGTGGTGTTCACACTCATCCACCCGGAACTCCCAGAATGATAAACACACCATGCTTCAATTCCAACTGACTAAACTCTGTGTGTGTGAAAGCGCTCATCTTATTCTGTTCATACTTATAGTTTAGATACACATGGCTTCATGCCCTGTGAGATAATGTTCAGTTAAAGACTCCTGATGTAAACCTGCGTGATCCCTCCGCTTGGAGGTAATCACTGGGTTCTGCTTGGCTTTATGCAGGTGATTATTAGACAGGAGCAGTCTTTGTTGTCCAGTAGACATGCCTTGCTAGAGTGCTTTCCAGTCCATTCCTCAAGGTCCGTATTTTTTGCTCGCACAGCTCTCTAGACACCTGATCTGAGCAATAATGATCACTGATTCAGCTGTTTTGGGAGCTGGGAGAGAGCAAAAATATGGATTATCTGTGGTGTCTGTAAAGACTGGGCTGGAAAACACTGGAAAAAGCTCGTCCAACCTGGCTTTGTCCATTCGCCTTTTCCTCAGAGGCTTATGATCAAGCGCTGTAAAGTTAGTGAAAGTGAGCAGTTAAAGGTTAGGTCCTGAGATTAGGTTAATGGACTCTGTGACAATTGAGAGCCTTGTGCAGACCGTCTGAAGCCTGCAGGCCCACGTGTCTCGCAGCATATGGGTGCAAGGAGGATGGGGCCCTGTTTTTGTTCTTGAACTGAACATGTACACACGCACCACTCCCACCCCTCACCCCTCTCCTCCCACCCCTCTCTCTATCTCTTAATGTCTCTCTCTCTCTCTGGAAGATTGCTCTGCAATATGGACTAGCTTCCCCCCAGGAAGGTCAGCGGTTCACGTGTATGTGTATGTGTGCGCTTTTCTGGAGAACAAAGCTTGGGTTCATAAGATTCAATCTCTCTACAGACCCCTGCAGTCTCAGACCAAGACCTGGCTGCTGTTGGACATTAATAATAAAGCCACTGTTGATTTTTGCTTGCAGCAGCAGTAAATACTAGCCTAGATGGAGAATTAGACAGAAACAATGCTACTGAAATTGTGTGTGTGTGTGTGTGTGTGTGTGTGTGTGTGTCTGTTGGTCAATAAACATTTGTGCCTGTCTGGATCCAATACATTGGCCATGCCTGGTATACAGCTCAACAGAGAGTCTCATTCACATGAAGAATATGACAACAAGAGAGAGAATGTGTGTGACACGCTCGTACACACACACACACACACACACACACACAAACACACACACACACACACTCGCAATACCACAACTAAGCTCAGCAGCAGATGACGGAGGGGAGGGCAGGGCAGGGGGAGAAGGGTTAGACAGGGTGGAAAAGGGTTTAAATGAAATGAACTGGTGGGCTGCTACTATTGTTATGTTCTCACTACCCCCTCCTCAGCTAGAGTCACATTCACTCTCTCTCTCTCTCTCTCTCTCTCTCTCTCTCTCTCTACCCCACAAGACCCTCATATATGTATCATTTGTGTTCTCCTTTTAATTTTTCCCTCTCACTTTCTTTGGTCATTATTTCAGTGTGTCTGTGCTCTGTAGTGATTTTTTTCAGCAAGTTAATATATCACGTCTTGACCTGACATCTTAAAGGGTCTCTCTCAAGGAGCCAACAATGGTAGATCACCGCCTTAACCACTGAGCCGCCACTTTTGCTCTGGTATTTTTTCAGGTAATGGTGCTGAATGACACTGGTTTGATGTTTAAGGTGTACAGTGTATTGTGCTGTATAATGTATAATGCTGAGCAGACAACACTGACAGATGCAGGCTTGAAAATGTGGTCTTCTTCTTCTTCTTAGCGTTGGTTCATTCATTTGACAAATGCTTGTATGCAGAGCAGCTTATTTCCAAGATGGAGCTCAAGTTCAGCGCACTCACACACGTTCACGCAACTCATTCATACCTGTGAGCAATTTAGCTCAGACTAAAAGCCATTAGCGCAGATTAAAAGCCGTTTTTTCTGGAATGTTTTTGAGAGGTGGGAGGAAACAGAGAACCTGGAGGAGACCCTCTTTGACAGGGAAAATCCACACAGACAGTAACCCGTGCTCAGGCTCAGACCAGGAACCCCGGAGCTGCGAGGCTGGAACCTGCCTTACCACTGTGCCGCTCTTTTAATTACAACATAGTTATCTCAAATCAAGGAGTTCACAGTGTATAGAAAGTGGGAATCGGGGATTTGAATAGATCTCTGTGGAGGTTATGCTTTGCTTTTGTGCACAAGTTAAAAAAAAAAAAGAAGGAAAAGTGAAAACACAGCAGGATGGCTGGGATTACATTTCACACATCTCTCAGGGCTGGTGTGGAGTGAAATGGTTTCTATTTCGTGGTACTCTTGTGAGATGGAAGACTAAAAATTGCTTCAGAGATTTATTATTTTTTTTCAATTGGAACTAGTTTTTAGAAGTAAGGCAAGCTCGAGCCAAGCACACATCACCGACCTTATGCTCAGGCTACAGTTTTCATATTAGTGCGTCTCTGTTGTGGTAGTGTTCATAATGTGGGCACACAGAACGTTCTGTTGTAAAATACAGCCCTTTTCATTTTTATAGCCTTTTAACTTGCAAGCACGGCACACACACTAAGCCTGAGGTGGAACATTAAGCTGAGACTTCAAGCATTAAATTCGCATCAGGCTTTGAAATTTCAAACTGCTTGTATGTTAGATGCTCTTAGTTACTGTAGGATTTCTGATGCCATGTCCTGTTAAGATGTCCTTTTACAGCATTACCACAGTTGCAGGACAAGCTACCCACGTCTTCTGTCCACTTCATGGCCTCAAACGTACAAGTATTAGGATCCAACATTGAGCAAGAGACAATTACATTACATACATTACATACAAATGTTGATACACTAGCTTGGGTATTGTCATGTCCACTCTATGGAGTGCATACAATTTGAGAATGCGGAATCCAAAAGTAAAATGCCCATTACAGCTACTGTTAAATGAATAATATATATTTTAAAAAAGCCATGTTTTATGCTGAAAGTGGGACTGAGGTGGTCATCTCATTTAAAACTGAACTGTGATGAAGATCTGTCTCTGCTTTTTAGTACTTTTTCTTCCTCACTGTTATTATGCATTTTGCTTGCTGGTCCTACTCTAATTTCACCTGCACACACACACACACACACACACACACACACACACACACACACACACACACACACATGCTAGAGTGAAAGAGTATCATCTATATGCTCACTGTCCACTTTAATAGGAACACCTGTGGGGAAAATGTGATCTCGGTGATTTTGACCATGGCATGGTTGATGGTGTCAGATTTGGGAATTTGTGAAACTGCTAATCAAATGGGAATTTCACTAACAACATTCTCTAGAGTTTACAAAGAATGGTGTTTAAAAACAACAACAACAAAAAAAATCCACTGAGTGACAGTTCTGTGGATGGAAACACCTTGTTGATGAGAGTTGAGGAAAATGACCAGACTGGTCGGAGCTGACAGAAGGCTACGGAAACTCAAATAACATCTTTTCACGATCATGAGCAGAAAAGCAGCCCAAAATGCACAACTTGTCAAACCTTGAGGCAGTTAGGCTACAAGAGCAGAAGACCACTCCTGCCAGCTGGGAAGAGGAATCTGATGCTACAGTCGGCTCACCAAAACAGGATAGATGGGAGAAACCTTGCCTGTCTTTTTCCAGTCTTGAGTTATCCAGTTTCGGTGAGCCTGTGCCCACTGCATCTGCACGATTTAATGCATTATGCTGCTGCCACGTGATTGGCTGATTGGATATTTTGTGTGAAAGTGATCAGTCAGTGTATGTAGCTTAACTTTTCAGTAGGTTTTGCTGGTAGGAAAGTATTCAATACGTTGCCCTTTATTACCCATTCTGTATAATTATAATGGAAAACTGTGTCCGTGGGTTGGGTCCAGAGAGAACATGTTTGACCCTTAACCACCTTTTTTCCATGACAGCTAATTTATTTTTCCTGCTTGAATATAGAATCATGTCGGCTTGATCAGATAAAAACTTGTATGAAAATGAGTAGGTGCTTTGTTTGGAACCAGAAGAAACAAACCAAAAAAACTTCTCCATGATGTAGTTTTCAGCCTACCCTACTCGGAGTTACAGTATGTGTGGGGTTATTTTTTCCTGCAGTGTGTCACTGCGTGTGATCGTCTACCATGCATGTAAAACGCCAGTGCACACACGTTCAAAGTCTCAGCTGTCTGGCAGCGGGTGAGTTTATAGAGGTATATGTGTTTGAGTTGCGCAGTGTGTTTCTGCAGCTTCCCCTCACAGTTGCATTTCCTTTACACTTCACCGGATGTGGGCTCTCCCCCTTCAGCTTCTGCATTTTTTTTTTTTTCGTTACATAGTCATGCTCCCTTCTAACTCTCTCTCTCTCTCTCTCTCTCTCTCTCTCTCTCTGAAAGGATAACAGATGGTATGCAAAATAAGTTCCAGTTTCGAAATAAAGACTTGCTATATATTTAGGGTAATGCTGATAGAGTAATCCTCTTGTCAGTGACATAAACCAGGGTGCATCATTTTTTTTTTTTTTTTCCCCTGAGCCGATCCCAGGGATCTGTTACTTTTTTGCAGTCGTACACTAGTACTTGAAGTACATTAATCCAGGCAGAGTATATGAATAACCAGGGAACAAACAACCCTGTGTAGGCAGCCATTACTCTTCTTAAAATATATCTAATCTGTTTGTGCCCTAGACAAAAAAATCAGCATGTTGTTGGTGAGCATTTTGGCGATGTGTGTTCCGTCCTCGTATCACGCGTAACAGCATCTTCGTTGTCTCTTGATTTGTTTAAGCATGAGGTGTCTGCATGCACTAAGCAGGAGAGGTATGACCTCTTTGCGCCACACTTGATCTCGCTCGGTTTTGTCAGTATTTCCACATGCATGTGTGTTCCTTATTCTGAAAAGCCTGTCATCCGTGCAAGCTAATTAATTCCCCTTGTAAAAAAAAAAAAAAAAAAACACGCTCCAGCATCAGCCAGATTGTATCGTAGTGCAGCAGGACGAGTAGCCTGCTCTGTAGATACAGCATTGTAGTACTTTCACCACCATGAAGCGCAGTAAACATGCATAGCAAATGAATACAATCAAAAGGGAATAGGGTTTTTCCTTTCTCTGGTTAATGAATAGCTCAGACAAGTAATCAGCTTGTCCCGGGTTCCCCGGCAACTTGTCAACCCCTGAAGGACATTGTGGGATAGTATGTTAAAGGTCCCAATCTAATCGCTAAACAACATGGAAACCGATAAACTCGTCATATTGTACATCAGTGAAACTGGTCTTCTAATGGATTAAAAATAACAATTCCCAAATGCCAGATGTTACTTCCTCTATAAATGTGAACTGTAAAAGGTGAAGACAACTTTCAGTTCCTTCAAAAATTGATACTCTGCTGGTAATGGAGACTCAGTTATTTATTTACTGCAGGTTATTTCCATGGTGACAGTGATGTGGGTTGATCAGCAGGGTGGTTTTTTTTTTTCACTGGTTACTTCTGGCATTTATCATACCCCTACATGCCGCTCAAGTGGTATTTCAAGTTCAGTTTGTTGTTTGAGAACTAGTGGGTGATATGAATTCAGCTATGAATTATGTGTTTTTCAGGAAAAATAACTGGATAAGGAAGGCTGTTTATAGCCTCCCCCCCAATTTTGCATGAGTTTGGCTGGGGTTTGCTAACTAGGTAAAAGAACATTAACTGGATAATAAATACTTTGCTAGATTGCTAAAAAGTATTGCTAGGCCATGCAGTAAGATAATTTACTGTACGTTGCTATTTTGAAAGTTTAAAGCAATCCATCAGAAGTATAAATGTAAGGTGGATCAGAGGATGAGAGGGTGAACGTCATTGTTGTTATCCAGTCTTGCATAAAATAGCTCTTATAGATCCTATTAATATTCATCACGTGAGCAGAGACTGAGTGGCAGCACTTTGACGCTTCAGCATTACCTGATTAGGTGGGAGATAAAGGCCCTGTGTCATGCTTTACTGGAAATTAGGGCTGGCCCCCAACTGATTTATTGATAATTGGCATTAATGTTTGTCATATCTCAAAAATATACTTGGGCGTGGTTAGACGAGGCAAGCGGTCGCTGATGGAGTCCCTGGGTTGTCGGGTCCTCGTATGATTTATATATCTTTTTTACATATGCAGGATGTAAAGAGTAAGACATGTCTGGGCATGCTGTTATAGGAAAACAATCAGTGACTGGGTGGTGTGATGCAGTTACCATCACATAGTGGAATTTTATCCAATAACAGCACGTGCAAAAGTGATTTATTAGTGATTTATCTTACACCACAGCAGTTTGCCCGCATTAGCAGATTATATGTATTAAAGAGCAAGAAGTCTCACTTTTTGTCCGTTTATATTTACTTTTAATGTTGTGGAATGCCCACAAAACAAATTGGTTCCTGTTATCACCTATGTTAAAGGAGCTATAAATGACATTCCCTCATCAGCCTTGAAGACGTTGGTGTCTGAAAATCTAAAGTTACACTTATATCTCTGACTGTTATAAAGTGCTGATACTGGAGACTCCTTCCAAACATCCAAAATAAACAGTTAGTTACAGAAACCATATGAACAGTTTTGCAAGTCTCTGTGCAAGTTGTTACTGTAGATGTGATACTGTATCGCGTCTGTAGCAGCTATATTCTGTGATTTGCCTGGCAGCCAGAACTACTGACCAAGTCATACTGTTAGAGAAAAATTCATCCTTCTGATCAGTCAGGACTGAGAGTTCAACAGCGCTGTCGTATAAATGTTGCTTATTAAAGATATTTCTTCTCTCTTCAGTTTTTAGGTGATTGTTTAGTCATTGTGCTAAATGGAACTGTCCTAGACATACAGAATATGTAAAATATGGATGGTTTTTAATAGCGCTGACATGCAGTTAACCGTTTGAGAAATGACTGAAATGACTATTTGGGTATTCGTAACAAAAGGTTACTGCTGAAAAATGGGAAAATTCCGTCAATCCTAGCCTCCACGACAGAGCCATAACCCATCCATACTGTTATTTTCATCTAATTTCACCCGTTCATGATTATTCAGTATAAACACTGATTATGAGGAAATGTCATCTAACGAAGTATTGCCCATTCTCGACGCGTTAACACTAGCTAGCTTTCGCCTTGTTAATCTATCTGCTGATTCTATAGCGAAGTCAGTAATGGTAGAATTAACATTTATTTGTTTTCAAAATTGTTTTAACATGTATACTTTTTCATCTGTCAGAGGTTCCTAAAGTTCTAGGTGACCCTCTAATCCGAACGGGGCTCATTTACATTTAGCACAGTAACACAGTAACAAAGACAGCCTGATTAATTCTGAGGGATAAAGACAGGATAGAAAAAGGTCATGGGGAAAAAGAATTATGACTTTTTTGTGCACAGAGCCATGAAGTGGGGGAAAAAAGATACAAAAACATACAAAAACAATGTAGGATATGGGGCCTTTGAAACAGTCTCTGAAGGCTTGTCATGGTTTACAGTTGTGATTATTGTGTTTGTGTAATGTTCTTTGGATCACCTTTAGCCTAGTCCTAGTCTTTCAGAATAACATCAGAATTAGAATCATTAGAGGGTGAATATTCCTGTTTCCTGATGGCTGTGAATAATAAATGCTGGCCTGCTCTCTTATGTAACTAAAAGCCCTTTCTTCTCCTGCTGCCTTGACTCTGGCGTGCCCAGATGGTGCACTCAGCACCTCCCATTAGACATTAGAGAAGCTACAGGGCGTGCTGGACTGGGGGTGGCGCGTGTGTGTGTGTGTGTGTGTGTGTGTGTGTGTGTGTCACACACACACACCTACACGCTCGCTACTCACACACCTACCTATATCCCGGTGTGGTCTGGAAACCGTATCTAATAGTGGGGCAGTGCTAAAGGATTAGAGCAGTGAAAGTTGCTCAGGCCTGGCCTGTTCTTCAGAGCGGCAGTGCGGCGTGCTGCATTGTTTTGGTATTAAACACTCTGTGGGTCTTTTCCAAGTTTCATATCAGCACCTAATTAAAACATGACGAGCACTGGACCTGGTTTTGTGATTGGAATGTTGAGCTGTGATGTGGCGTTCACGCTCAAGAATCTTGTTTTTGAAGCCCATCTGTTTCTCATTTATGGCAGGCAAATTTATTCTGCTCAAAATAGCAACTTTTCCGCCGTTATCACCGCTTCACAGAGGTCACTGTTCGGGTTTTTTTTTGTTGTTGTTTTTTTTTAAGTGAACTAAAAAAATCAAGTGGGCTGTACATAGTCGGGGGGAAGATATCTGTTTCATAGCGTCTCTCTTGTTTTGACACTGGTGATTTGGTTGTTATGGTAACGATGCATCCTCTAACCACATGCACGCTTGCGTCACTAATTTAGACGAGTTGGAAAGATCTTTGATGAGCTTACTACCGCAATATGTCTCTCTACCTCATAAATCTCGAACGAATGATTAATAATTTGAATACTTTACTCTGTTTGTCAAAATGATCTTTGAGTTAGAGCGTGAAATTTTATTTTATTATTTATTTTTTATTTTTTTGCAATACTTATAATACCGGTAATACAGATGAGTGCCAAATTGAAAGTGCAATTTCACAAAATATAATCAACCAGTTTGTCGTACTACTTTGGGGTGGAGTAGCAGTTTCATAGAGGAGGACATGTTGTACGGATGAATGTATGGATTCTGTCCAAGAATATCAGATTGTGTCGAGTTTGATTTCACAATGACTCTGTTCCATACGGAAGAAAACACATCGGAGAGTGCTGTTATAGGAAAATAATCCACAGCAGGGTTTAGTGATATTTTTTCCAAGGATTACATTTTTTTTTTCTTCAATTCATAATTGAACATCACATCGTACCTTTAACCATTTATAGTTACCTTTAATGCAGTGGGAACCTCCTGAGAAACAAGATAATTCTTGTTATCACTTGCATTATAGCAGCCTCTGTTTTTTTTCTCCCCATTGAAGCTAATAAGACAAAACTAACAACTTGTCCTGTTACTGAGATGCTGGAACGTTCTCTGTCCTAAAGTCTTTCCCAGGGCGGAAAACCTACAGACTGTAACAAAGTGCAGACACTGGAGACTCCTTCTGTTAATGTTAAATTAACATCTTCACCGTATCAATGATTATACACTTTTTTTTTTTACTCCATTTATCCATCTATAGTCGCTGTGAATGATGTTACTATAGAAACGATAATCATAATCTGAGACGCGTAATTATATTTGGATACTAAACTAAACTAAAAGTCGACCGTGATGACAGTCTCGACGCCACAAAAGAGAATGATTCAGTGCTTTCTGACCAATCAGATTAGAGTATGGACAGCACTGTGGTATAAAGTACATAGTACAACACTGAGTCTCGTGAGACTCGGCATGAGAACCGTTCTGGATGAACCTGTTTGTGCTTTGCTTGTGTTTGCTGTTCCGCCGACTGTGGGTCTCTTGCCAGCCCTGGCTTATGCAAAAGCATAGTGAGTCCTGCGGCTGTTCTTTGTTGATCCTTAGCCATGGCGTAGCTGGCCAGTTTAGACTAATCACACCAGTTACAGTATGCCGTGTCTTGTGTGTTAGTGAATCAAAACTAATGGTTTAGTTAGCTTTTGAGTGTGTGGGGAGTTGTTGCACGTACAGTAATCATTCTCAGCTCTCTAGCTCTGGTTTTTCCTTGCCATCTGGAAGACTTTGCAAAGGCGGTGACAGGAAGTGAGGGGATGCACTTTGTCATTGCAGGAATCTGCTGCATATGATGTTTGTTTTTTTTTATACTAAGTGGCCGTTAATAGGGAAATCACCAGGAGTCAGATTTGAAAGAAGGGCCTCTTAAATATTTATATGATCTCTTTGACATTAAAGACAAAGAATACACTGTAGTCTGAGTGCTGGAGTACTGTACACACACACACACACACACACACACACACACACACACACACACACACGATTGTAGGGCCTCTGTTCATTGAGTCTCTGGGGGTTGTGCAGGATGCTGCCTTATGGTGCCTGCTGCAGGATTTCTCAGCTGGCACGCAATGGCATGAAATGCACACATTTCTGCAGGACAGGCTGGTGCTGTTAACAGCAGCGCTTCAGACACATGGCACTGGACACTCCCAGACATGAAGAGGGCTCCTGGGAAATTTATTTTGGTGATCCAGAGAAAGACAGAATGGGTGTCTACACTAAAAGAGAGTTCACTCAAACTGACGTTCCGGATAATATTTGCACATATCTACAAACGATTGTCTCATATTCTTGTCATATAACCAGTTTGCTTTGTGAGAACTGTATTGTCTGACAGCAAGCTGTCTCTTCTCCTACCTAACTTTCCTTTTATTAACATTCATATGTATATCTCTTTAAAACAAAAATAAGACCCGACAGTATGCAACCAAATACCCACCTAAAACATGCGAGTTAGGACCTTGTACGCAACCCATGGATATTATTTTAATATATTATTAAAACCACGTGTAATGATTGACATGGTGAAGTTTACTGTGAGGAGACATTTATATAACATTTTTGGAAGGAGTCTCCAGTCTCAACACTTTGTAACAGTCAGAAACAAAGCTGTAATGTTTCCCAGGTTTCCCAGCTGGAAAGTCTTCAGGACAACTTTGTGGTTTTTCAGTAACGTGACAAGCTGCTTGTTTTATTTTTTTGTTTATTGTTTTGTTTTATACAGTTACAGCTGCCATAGCGTAAGTGATAAACTTGTTTCGTCGATGTCCCGCAACGTTAAACGGAACTATAAATGGATAAAAAGCATAACCCGTTATTCTTTATTAAATAAAAAAATGGACATGGTGTAAGAGGAATAAAGAGGAAAGTAATGTAAGAGGACATGTGCAGGTTTCCTTGACATTTTGGTCATAAAGACTAAAATGATCAACTGAAACAGGTTAAGAGAACAGAGCAGAAGTGCTGAGGATGAGAGAGAGAGTGCT
>CM074948.1:11131170-11145468 GCA_037577455.1 Pangasius macronema | reverse complement strand
GGAAAAGTCAACACTGATTTTTATGCTAGTTTCCTCCCAGAATTCAGGACTGCCTGACTGTGAACACCAGTCCAGTTGTATTCAGGCTCCCGCTGTAGCACAAACTACTCATACATGTGTATATGCAGCTTAAAAACTACTCATACATGTGCGCACAAAGCGACACGAGCGCTGTTTTTCGCATGCTCATTTGGACTGGTACCTTCTAGTGTGTCAGATTGTCTAGCTCCGTATGCTCCAAGGTTATCAAACACACGATATTTAGTGTATATGCGGCTTAAAAGAGATCGTTTTTTTTTCTAGGTTATATTTGTTGTATCATTCTTGTTGTATGCGTGTGTTTATTTGTTTGGTTAGTTATTTGAAAATTTCATTTGTTTTAAATATTTAATTACATGTTTTATCTTAATTACTTATTTATTTTTTTGGTTACTTTACTGATTTAAAACTATTTATTATTAAATATTATTAAACATCCATATCAGCCTGTGAAATGTTAGCAATTTCTTGGTGCAATAAAGTGGCATACAAACATCATTCAATTCAATCCACACACACACACACACACACACACACACACACACACACACACACCTATACAAGCCTCAGAATGTTGAAGGTTGCAATCTGATTGGCTCTCTGCAATTCAGTGTGTATGCAACCAGCCAACCAACCAAAAACCAGCGACTCGTTTGTGCTTATTTCTCTGCCGTAAGTCTGGAATAGACTTCGTGGACATTATTAGTGTAACATACGACGGATGAAGAGCATTACCATTACCATATCACAGTGAAAATGATTATATAGTCTGCTTTGAGTGAAGCAGGTTATGGTTGTGTGTGCACAGAAACAGCTTGAGATTTCAGCTGAGCTTGAGATTTTTAGTTCCAGTCATAAGACTCAAAACCCTAAATGCTGCCATGAACATTTCTGAAGACAGGACGTTCTAGCATTTCTGTTGAGGATGTAATTCTCCTCTCTGCAGGAGGAGTGTTGGCAGTGAATCGGCTGATGCAGGCCCTCCGTCCAGTCCCTCGCTAGAGGAGAAGAAGAGGCCTGGCACGCTGCAGCTCTGGCAGGAGAGGGAGCGTGCGCAGCAGCAGCAGCGAGAGCGGTGAGTGCAGATTACACTGGGATGTAGCAGAAATCTAAAACTGAGAAGACGTCCATTCAGGAAGCAGATGAACAGACGGATACATCAAATAATAATATAAAATCATTTCATAACATGCACTTCGTAATGTCCTGAGCTGTACAGGACACCACTGGCTGATGAAACACCACAGTGTTACTAAATTAGTCTTTTGCATCATGGGAATAAAACTGAAGTACACCAACAGTGCAGGTAGTTTCAAAGAAGTGGGTACACAATCATGCTTCTTTTACTTTTCAGTTATTTCTTTTTACTGATTTTTTTTGGGTTTTTTTGTTCTGCTGTTTTCTTCCAGACTGCAGAAGACAGCAGTGAAAACAGGAAGTCAGTCAGCAGCAACAGGCAAACAGGCAGGAACAGGAAGTGTCTCGTGGTAAGATGGCCGGGGCCTGCGTTGTGTTCACTGGCACTGTTGACAGCTAGCGTGTGTTGTAGCATGTTAGTCATTGACCCAAATCATTGACTTTTGGGACTTTATCTAAGGCGTATAAACCCAAGTTTAAACGCTAAAAGGAAAATGGGTTTCTAGGTGAAAGTTTGTCCATCCTGTGCGCTAGTAGACAAGGGCGGTGAAGCTCGCTTACTGTTCTGCCCTTCTCTGTCTCCCTCTAGTGGTGACTCTACAGACAGCAGTGCCACTGTTAACGGTCTCCGCCAAAGATCGGTTGTGAGTCATTCGTTCTCTCTGTGGTTTTGCCTCTCTCTTCATCATTTACTTATTTGTTTTCACTTAATGCAGTGTGTCATTGCGTGCTCTGTGCCCTTCTTTCAGACTCTGGATCAGGTTCAACCAGTATCCCTCCAGCGTTCAACAAGTCGCACAGGTGCAGCAACATTCCCACACATTTATACATGGTTACACTTTCACTGAATATTGCTGTACAGATTGTTTTTTTTTTTGAAATAGAGAGAGATGTAAGCTGTAGTGTTGTCTTGTTTTTTTTTATATATATAGATGTGCCCTCTGCTAAGCCATGCTCTCCCACTGGCAGTACTCCCAAACCCAACAGCTTCCTCTTCCGCGCCTCTTCACGCTGCAATGTCAAGACTTCAGGTACACACAGAGCATAGCAATATACAAATAACTCCATGAACAAGAATTCTTTTCTAATACAACAGGGTTTGAATATGTCTTTTAGGATCAATGCAGTCTCTGGCTGAGTCAGGTCGCAGCGAGTCCCGATCCACGCTCAAATCACCGCGAGATGAGAGAGCAGAAATCTCCCAGTTACGCAAGGTAAGGACCACTTATGTAGCTTTCACATTTCCTTTGCACCAATGAGCTCAGATAGAGATGCCACTAAATTCACAGACCAGTGACATCCAAAATTAGAGGATGGTATGGTACCTGAAACATTTTAATCAGTCTGTGTCATGATAGCTAGCATAGCTAGTGATGAACCCATAGTGTATATTATAACATAATATAATTTGAGACTTGAGGGGATGCAGGACAACATGGGGAAGTCTCCGTGTTGCATATTCATGTATATTCAGCAGTACTTTAAGAAGAGCAGCATTAATGTTATGTCTAGTAGTGAACATGTGTTTCTGTCTGGTAAGAATTCATTCCACACAGTCAGTCACTTGATAATGCATCCGTTGACTTCTCATTCCTCACTCTGCCATTTTAACACTGACAGCATCATCTAACATCTCTCTCTTCTCGTCCACTCTCCATCTGTCAGTCCCTGGAGTCTTCTCTGAAGATCACCCTTCCAGAAGATCTCGGCGAATCGTTGTCCAACGGCACTATCCTCTGCCAGCTCGCCAATCACGTACGCCCTCGGTCAGTGTCAATCATCCACATCCCCTCCCCTGCTGTGGTGAGTCCTCGGTGATATCGATCTTCCCCTTCAGCCTGTTTGAGCACTCATGAAGCGAGAACACAAGACTTTGTTTTGCAAACTTTGCTCCGTTTAATCTGTCCAGCCAAAACTGAGCGCCGCTAAATGTCGTCTCAACGTCGAAAACTTCCTCGCCGCCTGCCGCAAGCTGGGCGTTCCTGAGGTAAGTGACTTTATCAGAAACTTTCTTTCTTTTTCTGTGCTGCCTTAAGTGTGTGTTTAATTGTCTATGTATTACTGAATTCTGTCTGCTTTATGCTTCTCACTTTTGTTTCTTCCCCTGGCTTTTGATTCCTATTATTACTTTTTTCTGCTTTCTCAATCATTTATTCCTTTTTTTTTCAACTCTCTGTTCTTCTATTCTGCTGCCTCATTCTCGCTCTCTCTCTGTATATATATCTCTCTCTCTCTCAGACGGAGATGTGTCTAGCGTCTGATATCCTCTGCAGTAAGCTACGTGCAGTGCAGCGCTGCGTGGCGTCTCTCTTGTTGATAGGAGGAGGAGGAGGAGAGGAGTTGAAGGAGGAGATACAAGCACACTCTCCCCCTCTCTCTCCCTTCTCCCTCATCCCCACCGGCTTCTTGCTCTTCTACTGCCTCGTCATGGGCCTGCTCTACCTGCTCTACCACCACCTTACTGCATAAAGCGCGTACATGTGTGTTTACATGAGAGCATGTATCAGATCTAATCAGTGTGTGTGCTTCCACATGTTAATAAGGCTTTGCAGCAGCGCACTTTCACACTATGGCGCTGGAGGCATACACTGCCGATAGCACGACACGACATGGAGATGCGCCATAAGTAGAGCTAGCTGTACTGCCATCCAGACCGCCTGGCAATGGCACACATACACACTCATACGCCACGTAGTTCTGTTACACTCTGGAAGCTGCAGTGAGTAGATGTGGAACCAACACAGTGGTTGTTTAATGCTGTATCTGTCTTAAGCAGAATTGTATATAAAAATACTTAATACTGTTACCTAATACTGTAAGTTTATGGACAGGGAGACTTTGTGGGGTTGCAGTCTTTGTTTTTGTTTTTTTTTTTTAACTCATGAATTACAAAAGAAAAGCATTTATATAAGCTGCCCAGACAAAATTTAGCCTCATCTGTCATTTCTTTTCTAATACTTGGTTACGCCTCCCTTCATCTTAATAACAGCACCAATCCAGTTAGGTTTGGAAATCAGCAGAACCTTCTGTCAATGTTAGGCCACTCTCACTGGGAGCAACTCTTCGTATAGACTACTTTGGTATTTCGCCTGCTGTTCTAAATAGTTCCACAATTTATTTATTTTTTTTAAACTACCCTACCACATCTCAGCTACCAATTGGGGACAGCGAGTGCGTGCTTTCTCCGAGACACATAGTATAGTCGGCTAACGTATCTTTTTGAGCTGCTGCTCATGCTCTCGCACCTCTTCCACATAAGTGAGCTCACAGACGCACGTGATTGGCCGTTGTCGCTCAGACTGACAGGGTAGAGAGTAACACCGTTTCTCCCATCTAGAGAGCATGGCCAGTCTTGCTCTCTAGGACTGCTGGCCATGGATGGCTGTGGCATCATTGAGAATCAAATTTGCAATCTCCCCCTTCTGTTGCATCACTCAGGAGCCACGAGCCCCAAGTATTCTGTGTAGAGATGCCGACATCTATGTGGCTTAGCTGTAGCACTTCGGATTTTTTACCCCTCGCTAAAGCAGTTGCTGACCAACCGTGAATAAAATTCAGACGCAGATTCTGTCTTCTGTAAAGAAGACTTTATCTAGGTTGTGTGAGCAAAAGGCAGAGGATTTTGTGATAAGATCCTCTTTCATGTCTGTAATGAAACTCTAAACACAAGGCATTTATTGCTTTAATGCGGTTATCACGAAGCCGTCCTGACCTCCAACGTACGCTAGGGTTTTTGTGGTTAAATTCAGATTTTTCTGTCTGCCTGCTCAGATTTTCTTGTTAGCAATGTTGGCTCCTCTGCCTGAGGGATTGAGGTGATTTTGCAGGCGAGTCAAACTGTCCAAGTGTGCTATCATGCTTGTTGATTTGGTCCTGTGAGTGTCAGAGTTGTGTTCTGCTTGAACCTGAAGCACCAAACCTCAGAATCTGGCCAACAAACTGACCATGATTTAATGATGAGTTACCGTCGTCTATGTGCTGCTATTGATGGATGCGGATGAGTCGTCTTTTTTGTTTGGTTTTTTTTGGTCTGGGGAGCTTATTAAAACCCTTACAACTATGCTGTCCATCACAGCTGGCTGATCTTAATCAGAAGGAGTCTGTTTTAAAGTGGTATTTATCTGTTCTTAGTATCCACTTCCCAAAGGGCTTCGCCACCGCTTTGCCTTAGCTTACACACAGGATCGAGCTTTGAGGATGGTGTAGTATTTGTGCGTGTCCCTGGGGAAGAGTGTGTTTTATAACGGTTTATTTAGCCACTGGCACAAATTGTAAAATCTGCTCACATCTTGTTTAAAGGGCTTTAAATTTTTTAACCACTTTGTCTTAGTGCTTGCTAATGTAAGTGCCTGCAATGTCTGACTGAAGCTACTGTTACAAACTCCACCGTGTCCATTCCAGTCTCTCTGACCCGCAGCATGTGTGTTATTTAACATTTTGGAAAAGTGTGTGCAAATGAGTATTAAAGACCCCGTTCCCATTTGTTCAGTTATTCATTCAGAAATTTTCTTTCGAATATTGGGGTTGAGGGACTGGAATGAAATGTTCGCTGTTTGTTTCTTTGTTTTGTCCTGTTGACTGACTGTGACCACCAGGGGGCAGTGGTGTTGCACAACTGCACTCAAAGCTATATGTCTTACGGTACCGAAGTAATGTTTCTGAGTTCTGATGTTGTATGTATGTGTATTGTTTTTGTTTTGGTCAGCTTGCTATGTAAAATTAAGTTATTGTTTATTTATTCATGCATTCCTGTGTCGAGCAGCAGTATTGGGTGAAACACGGCCTCACAGAGCAAATCCCTATCAGCGCTCTCAAAGCATTGCGATATTAGACTCCTTTAATGTGTAGTTTTACGCAGATTATCTACTGTGTTCATAAAAAAACAAGTGGTCTGGATATACAGAGCCCCAAGTCGGAATGTCAAGTGCAAGACATCAGTATCATAATATCAGCTCCTGTCATGTGTGTGTATATACACAACCAAAAACAGCAAGTGTTAATGAAAGCTGTAAATTCTTCTCAGTGGAATAACATCCCATTAAAGCCTTCTTAAGCTTCTTTCTAAACGCCTCAGTAATGTTGGTTTCAGGCCCATGAGTACCCATGTTTCCTCAGTACTGCTGCTGTTGCTTTTGTGTTCCCTGCATACTTAATGTGATTTAGCAGCTTTGCAGACAGTTGACTAACGAGCAGACGCTCATCTGGAGAGAGTGATAAGGGCACATGGGAGAGAATGGAGTGAAAGAAGAAGGAGAGGTGAAGCACAAGGGTGGGCTGATAGGATAGAAAATGTGAGGGGAATAAAATAAAAAAAAAGAAGAAGGTTAATTTTCACTTATCCAATTTGTTCAGTCCTTCCCACTAATGAGTTTTAATGTCTTACCACATTTAAAATGAGCTTTCTCAAACCTACAGTAGGCACGGATGTGAAATCTCTTCTCATGATTCCCATAACTAAAATCATAGTTTTTCCACATTTTTCAGTCCACACAAAAGGACTTCGCTGTAACCGAAAGCCATGCTGCTTATTCAGAGCAGGGACGTTGAACTACCCACAAATGCTGCCCTCTTCGGTTTTTTACCCCCCCTTTTTTTCCCCCAGCTACTTTCAGTTTTTGTTGGAGCAAGATCTGCAATAATGTTTCAACCAAAATATCTTTTAGGGTGAAGCGAGTGATGAAAGCACCAAACTCACTGGAGTTGAATTTTGAACTTTTAAAGAAATTGTTAAGAAGCGAGATGTATTTTGTAATATTTATATCCCTCATGTATTTAAGGAGGTCAATTGTAAGTTTATATAGATTCAGATTTTTTTTTTTTGGCTGTAATTATTAAAAAAGAAAGAAAAAAAGGATCTTATTTTCTGTGCTGCTTCCTTTTCTGTTTTGCTTTCAATGTGTTTTTATTTAATTTATTTATTTTTTCCTCAAGCCAATCATCTTCCCTCAGGTGTCTGTTGATAGCTTTTAGGTCTCTAGCCATTGTGTTTGCTTATTGCTAAGGTAAGTGTTAAATCCATCCCTACTGCGAGGTGAAGGAAATAAGGGATTGTGCATGAATGAGTTTAGATCTTGTTGAAACATGTTCAGCTTCTGAGGATACACTGATTGGGAAAACAACACACTTTTCCTTTCTTGCTGCAAAAAAATATGCATGGCTCTTAAAGCTTGGAATAGCGACAATGGGAAAATCTACTTGTGGAATTTTAAAGCGTGAGAACGTGAGGTATTGGGTAGTGTGCATGCTGTTACTGCTGCTTTCCTTGTCCTTTCTGCACAAAACCTGTGACCTGATTAAAGTGTCTTTCAGTTCCAGTCCTGCACTACCATGTCCTGTTGAGCTCTCCGGCTATCCATAAAGCACTGCCTGAACTCAATCTGCTGTGCGAGAGCCGCAGGGGGAGGGCCAAAAAAAAGAAACCCTGCACTGTAGGTGCATCAGGACTGGAGCTGAGAAACAGGAATACAAAATACAAATCCTCGTCAGTGTGTTGTTGTCTGCATTAATCTGTATGTGCACGTGTGCATGTTTGTCTTTGGCGCTTCATCACACGTTTCCACACGCCTGTTTCTAACCTGTTCGAACTGTCCTCCAAACCCCACCAGGACTCTCTGTGTCCAGCTCAGCTCATTCTGGAGGACGAAGGACTGGGCCGCATCGCTCACACTGTCCAGACTCTGCTGGAGCTCCCCCAATCCGGACCTCGCCGCTCCTCCCTTCAAACGCCTGCGCAAAATACCAACAGCTCATAACGTTAAATCCAACCTCTGAACATCTTCAGTTTTTTTTTTATTTTATATTATATTAAAGGAACGGGTGCAGTCTGGCCCACCACGTGATTGCGAAGCCTTGTACAGCTGCTTGGGGGGTATACTTCAGATTCTCATTGTGGTCCACTCTGAGTAGTCAGTGGATGATTGCAAATATTAAACAAGATGAAGGAAAATTAAACGGAAATGTAAAGCTGGTAATGTGAGTCTGCTCCTGCCAAATAATTGCCTCACTTCAAGATGATGTATGGTACGCAAAATATTTATTTGACAGGGAAATGAACTTCATTACTGAGGTGGTGCTGGTAAAGTTGTTTTGCCGGTGGTTGTTTATACTTGGAAAATTAATTATGGCTGTAATCTGGGCTCTATAACAATGCAAAGTTAATTGATTTTCCGCAGGTAATTACTCTTGCATAGAGTAGTCGTGGCAGTCTGCAGATAAGCCTATAGTCATTAGAGAGCTATGATAAGCTCAAGCAAGCCCTTGAGCACCAAAAATGATATGGAAATAAAGCATTTGGTACCGATTGGAATAATATACAGTTTGTTACGTAAGTAAATGGACAGTATATTTTTTTCCCCCATTCCTGCCCTGCACTCTAATACACTGGCTTTGAATGAAATAAAGCAATTACCTGACTGTTAGCTTTAATTAGGGATATTTATAGCTGTGCTGCAGGAACCATATAGAAATCAGCAGGGCTGAACCAAGCTCAGTGTTTCACAGTAAGCAAGCCTGCAGTCTGAGCTTCTGTTCTTAGTCATGTGACACATCACCGCCAGTGCACTTTGCATCGCTTGTTCAAGTGAAAGATCCAGTGCAGTCAGTCCAAATCAATTCACTTTTCTTTGTGTAGTACTTTGTCACATTGTCACAAAGTAACTTTACAGAAATCCGCATGTAGATTTAGATCTCAAATGTTCAAGTCTGAGAAGCCCCTGAAGGGACCTTTGCAAAAAAAAAACAACACACCATAAAAAAAAAAAAAATCTTTTGAAAATGGAACATTATCTCGATTTGCCATTTTCACTTTGTTTTTCTTAAAGAAAATGAGAAAGTAATGGGGCACAGGAGAAAATAAGTGGTGCACACACAATAATTATATTAAATATTACACAACCTTTTCTTTCAGGGGAAAAAAATCTGATAATTTTCCATTTTCACAAGATTTTTTTTTTTTTTTAGTATGTTTCCCACCCACCATGATGTTTCCCCCCATGATTCCACATGGTTTCCATCATCATGTTATCTAAAACCTTAAGAGGAACCAGACTCAAGCAGGAACTCATGCTCTTCTGGGTAACTCAGGATAGTGTGCAGGTGTAGAAGAGTAAAGTTAAACAGCACTAAATGTGTTGAGATGTTCAGTATGAAACGCTGTGAGTAAGAGTGCTGGGATGAGCACAGGCCAGTCTTTATGATTACAGTATTTCAGTGAGATGATCCACTGACTCAAGAGGGAGTCTTGCATAGAAACCGTTTTTAGCAAGTGCAAAACTTTACAGTTACATCTGGGACCATCCACAGCAACAGAAGGTGAGTCAGAAGTGCAGAATCGGAGCATCAGGATGAATCCTCACACAAGTTCACAAGTTCAAAATACAGCAGTGTATCAACAAGAGTTTAAAAAAAAGAACACACACATTCTGAACCAGCACCTTAGTGTAGAGATAACTCCTGTCTCACATCATTTTCTTGTTTCAAGGGACTGCGAAACAAAGAAAGCTAATCAGAGATCTTGATAATCTGGGAGAAAAAAAAAAACAAACAGTTGCTTTAAATTTCAATTGTACAGCAATTATTCCATTTTAAATTCCCTGAGCTGTAGTACAGAGCCAACGGACACGTATAACCATTACGATCATTTTAATGAGCCATTTGTTCTGGGTAACAAACCAATATGAACTAGGGGCACAGCACATGTGAGAGGAACTTTCTAATTGCCATTGCAATGATTTAACACCTCATTTGTTCATAAATATGGATCGGAGTTTAGTGTACACCAGTGACTGAGGTTATAACCAGACGGAAAAGAAATATGAATGTAAATTGTGTTGTGCCAGCATATGTGTGAGTCTATACAACCCAGCAAACACCTCTTCATAGCCTGCAGCCAAACCTTCTAATAATTATCCCCAGTTTATAACAAAACATATGTCTCCCTGTGATTTGATCTGTGAAGTTCGACATGTCCAGAAGGAGGTGTTCCCTGGGTGAGCAGTACAGAAGCAATTTAGAACAAACACAAGCGGGTTTCCCAAAAGCAGTACTGTGATAAGAATACCGAGATCATTACTCTGTTTCACCATCCGTTATTGACCTTGGGCGTGTGTAAGCTACTCACTCTTTCAGATCCCCTACTCATCACATATTGATCCTGCATGGCCTGATTCTCTCCGCTGGCAGAACTCTTGAATACATGGGTAAGACAAAGCAGGCATTCATGTTGCTGCATGAGAAAAAAAAAAAAATTAACAATCCATCCAGACACTTTTGTAAACCCTAGGAAGTGTGTCCTTATGGGAAAAAAAAAATTCACATTAAAAAGATGGCAAATTTCAACATATTTTCATACATTTCAACAAGAACTATTCACATGAGAAAATCCCATCTGAAGGATAGAATGACTTTCTACATAAAGAAATATGAATGTGAAAATCAATGAGCCATGAATCAGTCACGTGAAAATAAATCATGTCATATAGTGCAAAAGGAACGTGTAAAAATGATGTGAAATATATTATGTGAATCATCACACCAGGTGTCTAAAAAACACATTTAACGTTGTAACTCGTGATCATTCACACGTGGACTCGTGCGATTCTTCTGTAAAGGATGTGTGTCAGGAGAACCCTTTACTAGAAGAAAAGCACAGAAACAGTTTCGCGATTTCCCTAGCAGACATACAGGTTATATTTCAGGTCTGTTAAAAAATATCAGTAAAGTCTATTGTGACACACTTCTTCTACCCAATTTCCAATCTGCAGTGTTATTACCCCGAGGACGCAGTCTGCTTCACTGCCCAGAAGGAGCTCAGTAATGGGGCCATATTAAAGTAGATGACTTATTTACACAATCTGTAGAGACAGGACTATTTAACCTTTTGGCACATTACAAGACGGATCTCTAAACCACATTTTGGTGAATATTCAAATTGTCAGTAGCAATGAAAAACAAAATTAAACCCAAATTCATGACCTAACTGTGCAAGTGTAGGAGGGTGGCTCCATGATTGCAGTGCCATTCAGCCACTGTAGCTGTTTAAAAAAAAAAAATCAACTTTAATAATTTTGTTATACTTTTTTTCCAACATTAAATCTAAGACAACATGCATGTAATATATTTAAAAAAAATGTGTTAACCCATTTAAAGCAAGAACATCTCAATTCTTACAAGGCTTCTTTATTTCTTTCTTTCTTTCTTTCTTTTTTTTTTTTGATTATTTATTTATTGTAAAACAAAGTCAACATACATGTCTTACAATAACTACTGTATACACAAGCCAGGGTTTGCATTGAGAAAATAAAAAAATTGGGGTGACATACCACCTCTATACACACCTGAGATACCAGCTATTTATCTTTCACTGTATTTGGTGTAACGAGTTATTATATAAGAAAGTTTCTCAATAAATTCTGACCATGCCTTAATTGTTCTTGGTTCAGCTCTATTAATCCTTGCTGTTGAACGTTCTAACAGAGCAATATTTTTTAATTCTGTGAGCCACATTTTGTCAGCCAGGAATGAGGGTTCATGCCAAATTTTAAAAATGACCCTTTTGGCTGCAGTTAGTGTGGTGTAAAATACTCTACGCTGATAAACGTTCAAATTAAGATTAGGATCATTGTTCAACAAACAAATATTGGGATGTTTAGGAATAACCTTATCACATAATTCTGTAACAATTACCAAAACCTTTTCCCAAAATTTACTAATATGTGGACAAAGACCATGTGCATATAGCTCATTTCCTAAATTAATAACAGAGTTGAACATAATAGATTTAAGTCTTTAGCATAGAATTATCAAATACACAAAATGTGTTCAACTTAAAATTCATACTCATGGGCTAGGGATGTTAAGGACATTCTAATAAGATACTTACAATATATATATTCTTTAAAAAAATGATTATATTTAAAGGTAAAGTAAGTTATATAAGGCTGGGATAAGTATGCTGTTTATATGCCTGAGCCTGCTGCGCTAAATGCTGTAGATTGTATCAAGGTTTTAAGTGATTTATCTGAAACATGCACATAATTTGTGGTGAAGGACACTTTAGCAATGTTTAAGATGTCTTTTATCTTGACATGTATATTTGTAAATGTAATATCAGTGGAACACAAATGACACTCCAGTCGGGGGAACTGTGTTTGCTCTGGACTCGAACAGTGTTGAGGTGATGGAGCTCAACACTTACACACAGCAGGGATGCAACTGAACAAGAATACATTACTCAGGTTGAACAGATAATGCACTGTAGATGAATAACAGGGACACTTTTTTTATATATACAGAAAGCTTGCCAGCCAGGTTCACGGGGCATCTGGATGAGACTAGAGGTCTACAGGACTGGGACTGGGGTCTACAGGACTGGGATTCCACAGACATCTTTCATGGAAGTATGACATGAAACCCAAAATGAATGTGCAGTAGTCCTTAGTAAGCACCTGGTCCAGTTTGTGGTGGTTTAAATTAGACTATTAGTTTTTTATATTTTGGGAAATAGATCCAGCTAAATTGATTAGAAAATATCATGAGCAGCTACAACCAAAAATAACGTGAGCAGGATTATAAACAGTCCCCCTAAGATACAGGTAACTACTGTAACAATGTGTAGCATGTTGTGTAAAGCTTTAACATTTACTCACACAGAAGAAGTACTTGAAGCTGTGTCCTGTATCACTCATTTGAAGAACCTCGGTGATTAGCTGTTCTTTTTTTCCTCTACTGTGCTCACTGATGAAGCTGAGAGTCTCCAAGTGCCATCTGCTGTCTCCAATTCAGCCTCAAGTAGCAGTCTACAGCGGCAAGGTGGATTTCATTAAAAAAAAAAAAATACTTACAAGCCAACAGCATACATCATTAATGTGCATTCTCTTCAATATGGGTTAAATATTCAATCCAGCTCAGTACATTACCCCCTTTCACAGTCCTTAGAGGCAGTGCCTGAGCAGATCCAGCACCACAACAGTTGTCCAGGTAGCTGTAGTAAGATACCATTTCTCATCCAGTATCACAGATTCAAGTGGAAGTTCAGGTCTATGACATATAAGCTGTAAGTGTCAGGCAGCACCAACTTATGAAGATTAGTCTGTATCATGGCTTAAAGCAGACTCCTGACTTTGTACACAATCTGTTATCACGACAGAAATATTAATGACATTCAACAGACTTGAAGGATCAAGATAACAGACGTGCAGCTGTCAACACAAGAGTGTGTTCAACAAGCTGGCTACGGTAGATAACCACGGGTATTGTTGGATATCTTTTCTTTAAAAATAGGTTTACATAGTGTATAGAGCGATGTTCTCTCATCTTAGAAGTGCTGTGCTCTCATATAATTCTAACATATACGTCTACAGAAGTCCTGCACGCTTATAATTCGCATATAATTCTATCATATAATTCAGGGGTCTTCAGTCTTATCCAGAAAGGGCTGGTGTGACTGCAGGCTTTTATTACAGCCAAACTGGAGGCACTATTGGTAGCTGTTTGGAGACTAAGATGATCTGATTAAACAAGTGAAATCAGGTGTGGCTCTGGCTTGGCTGGCATGAAAGCCTGCAGCCACGCGGGTCCTTTCTGGATAAGTCTGAACACCCATGATAATATAATTCTACACAAGTACTGTGCTCTCATAATTCTCATATAATTTGTCTATAATCACTTGTTTTAATATATATATATATATATATATATATAAACAAGTGATTATAGACAAATATATATTGTGAGTGATTACAGACAATATATATATATACACACACACTGCCAGGCCAAAAAAAAAAAAAAGTCGCTGTTTAGATTTTAATAGGCAAATGCATAAGAGTCTATGAATGGATCATTGTTAGAGTGATTATAATGTTTCTAGCAGTTCTTTTAATCTTAAAAGATGAAGTGTGTAGATTTTTAGTTCTTTAATAACCATGTAGAACGACGTATCATGGCCATATTCCAGAATGACACTGCCAAGATTCATCAGGGTTAAAATTGTTAAGATTAAAATTACAATGGTTCAGAGAGCATGAAGAATCATTTTCACATAGGAAATTGGCTCCTCTGAGTCCTGACCTTAACCTCAGTGAAAGTCTTTGGGATGTGCTGGAGGAGACTTTACAGAGTGCT
>CM074948.1:11106334-11124760 GCA_037577455.1 Pangasius macronema | reverse complement strand
TTGGCCACAAAGTCACTTCACTTACTTACTTCACTTATTAAAGTGTAAAACTCAATATTCTTCTTACTGCTTCTAACTACATGGATCCTTTTCTGTTGTTGTTGTTTTTTTTTTTTTTCTATGTAACTGAAATAATCTGTTCCTATAGCCGCTGTTTGAAATGGCACACTGCATTTGCTTTATAAAAGATTTAAAAGTGTGTGCACACTCTCCGGTTTCTTTCCTAGATTTGCTGTTGACATTTTACGATGCACCACACAGGTGAAGGATGTGATTATTGTGCATCTGATGCTGACCTTGGCTGTGTCTGAACTCAACCGAGCCATTCACTCTCGTCCTTTTATTCCCATGTCAATTGAGGCAAAATAATAACCATGCACTGTGTGTACTGCCACATGCAAAAATCGTCCAAACACAAAAAGGATGTCCCAACAAGCTTATTAAAATAAAATCCTGTTCTCACAATGTGTGGTTGATGTTTCCAGGTCATGATTCTGCTGATTATGAATTGCTGTGGCTGCTTCACAGCCTAATTCATATTTCATTGCACAGTATTGATGAGTCACTGCCTTTTGCACTGATATGAGATTTGCTTTTCAATTTCTTTACTAGTGGCTAAGGTTTGGATGCAGGTAGCGAAAAACTTCCATGAGAGAGGGCAGCTTCCACACAGAGCTTCAGTCCTCCACAGGGAGACGTAAAGCAGTCTTATCTATGCGCTTAAGCTCTATATGCAGTGGTGACTGAGCTCCGAGGATTGTATCGATGGACGTGTGGAAGGATAAAGATCAGCTGAAGGTTTGAATGGAGGTGCCGATGTATCTTTTTAGTTAATGCCGGGTGCTTTTGTGTTCAAAGATAACAAACTGACCTGAGGATTATAATAAAGCATTAGCTTTCGAGTTATCTGAGCCTATTCAGTGGTGTTTTGTTGCAGTGACAGAATATAAAATAAATACAGGAGATTAAACTACTGCATTTCCACCAAGGTTCTGCAAACTTTTGCAGAACAAAAGAGTTTAGAAACTAAACTATTTTTCTGAGAACTTCCTTGATGAGTTTCTGCTTTGCATTTCCAACACAGCAGGGAAGAAGAGCAGTACGTAAACAGAAGATGGTTGCGACATATCAGCACGCGACAAAATTATAACACAAACACGTGCCACTTGCTGTAAGAAGGATTCCACTAGGAGCACGTATAAATACACTCCTGTGACGTTTCTACTGCTCCTTGTGTTAAAATACAAGCATGGGGAGATTTGCGGATATGCTTTTAAACACACTTTAGTAGAGAGAGTACTCTTTGATCCCCAAGGGGAAAATAGTAATTACACTGGTTAATCACAGGTTTTTAAAAATGTGACTAAGAGGGTCAGCCATTCCTGAACCTTGCATTTGGCCAATTAGTGACATTCGGTACAGCAAGCTGCAGCAGGCAGCGGGCACTAAAAGGTTCCTGGAACTACACCCCAATAACTAATACTGGCCTCGATTTCTGGTGAATATGTCTCAGAAATGTTACAGGAAAAATGCCATGCTTAATCTGTATCTGTAGAATATATATCTAGAGCAGGGGTCATCAAGTGGAGAAGCATGGTCTGGATGCGGACCCAGCAAAGCATTTTAACTCAATCGAACACTTGAAAAAAAAAATACAGTAGTGGAGCTGATCAACGTATGAAAAAAATGGACTGTAGTTTATCTAGTTTTCTAAACATGAACTATTGCAGGCCTGTAGCAGACTCACTGTTTCTCTGTAGCATTTATGTAAATTATTCGGCTGGAGACGTAAAGGGAGACATGTCTTGTTACATGACTTGCTAAAAATAAAAGTCGACAACAAAAACATAAAGTTTAATTATGACAGAGAAGTATGCGTTCTAACTGATGTGTCTTATTATCCTTGGCTATAATGAATCACTGATGGTTAAGCTTTAAAAGGTAACTGTTGTCATTGTCATGGACGTTTGTAAGCAAGGAATTTAATTGAGGTCTAGAGTGCTGGACTCAGACATTGGCATGTGCAGTACAGTTTGCAGTACTTATCTGGTAAAATAGATTTCTGGAATACTTGAAAATATCCATTAACTTTGGTATGCTGAGGCTTTCTCACCTGAGTGCTCTGAGAGGAGGAATGGCGGTGACCTTGCCCACAGGCTTGGGGCCCATCGCAGGGGGCATCATCACCAGCAACCCCCCGGCTCCACCGGAAGGTTTGGCCTGGGCTCCGCGGCTGGGGCTCACAGGGAGAGGCCTCTGTGGGGGTGTGGGGGAAGGCTTCGGCTGGACTTCTGATGCCATCTGGAATTAGAGGAAAAGACAGTTACAGGAAAGGGCAGAAATATGACTCAGAGCACCTGAGACAAATGACTGCACCAATAATTGTACTAAATTATATCATTCGACCTGAGCACCATGTTGATCACTGACATACTGCTTAGCAACTGGGACATAAAAAACAGACCAACAAATGCATACTAATGCAGCCACAAAGACCTGCATGTGCTTTCTGTAGCATTTATAATTATGGGAGATGCAAATCAGATCCAGCCATCCTACTAGAAAACAACCCACCAGCTTTAATAAATCACTGCTGCACTAGTGTAACAAGCTCTTCTAATGTGATGAGTTTTTAACACAAACATTTGCCCTCCGCAGATTTTACCAGCTTTCATACATCTGGTTCAATTCATAGAGGCCTTGATGATTCACATATACTCTGAATGTGCTAAATTTAGCTGGAGCTAATAAACCTCAACTCTATCTTCAGACTCAAGTGGAAAAGTAATATCTGAGTGTTTCTACAAAGTGCTTATCAGTCCGTACGCATAAAGGAGGAAGTGTGAGGACTGTGGTTTTTACCAGTGGGCTGCGTGTGGGGTTGAGGGGCAGGGGTTTCTTGGGAGGGCTGAGTTTGGCAGCAGTAGGACTACACTTGGCTTCCTCCAATGGTTTGCTGATGGGAGGAGGAGGCCGAGGCACTTTGACATCACGTAGGTGGGGGGAGGGGGCGGGCCGCAGGGGACGGACGATGTTGACCGGCTGGGTGCCATTGGAGGCGGGGCTGGGTCGCAGAGGGAGCACTTCCTTACTTGTATGAGGTAGCTGCAGAGAGGAATACGACACAAACTGATCCGTCAATACTGTACAAGTACTGTTTAATGCTACACCAATTATTGACATCATCTCCATTATTGGATAATTTCACACTTTCATATAGCTGCTCATTAGATAGTATTTAGTAACCACATGAATGTGTGATAATAATAATAATAATATACTTTGTGCACTGTGATTTTAGAAGTGAGGGTCTCTGTACCTTAAGATTGGCGCTTTTATTGGACGGTCCCACTACCTTCAGATGGAACGCTGGGTTCAGGTGTCCACTCTTCCCCATGGAATTTTCATGTCTGGTGAAATAAAATCAGACACAATTCTCTTCAACAGAAAATAAGTACTTCTGAAGGACATTCTGTCTATTTTAGAGTGCTCTGAGACCGCTGCATTTTTATTATTATTAAATCTTTTAAATTTTACAACTAAATAGAAGTCCAAGGACAAACACTGAACAGAAAAGACTTTGACAAGTCAAAGCATGTTGTGAACATGTCTAGTCCATTTTTAGGGCTTTAGTTTTTGCAGGTGCAAACAAGTCATAGTATAATTCTGGGGTATTGCTACCATGGCTGCAAGTAATCTTTACATGTTTCCCGGTTGCTAGATTTTAGATTAGATTAGATTAGATTCAACTTTCCTGTCATTATACAGAGTACAAGTACAAAGTGAAATGCAGTGGTCATAAACAGACATGCTTATACTGATGTGGATGGAGCAGTGCAGCTGGGGGTGTGACATTCGAAATTCATCATCTCTGTGTTATTTTAAACCAATATTGGTCCAAAATTGCCCTGATATTACCTCCTTCCAAGACCCGCTTAGCGAGATCACAGTGCCATAATGAAGTTTTGCTGACTTGCTGACTGTGAACCTTCTAAGTCCTTTCAGATAAGTTACTTACAACCCGGCTTTGTGGATATAACCAATTAAAGTCACCCTACTGCAATATAAATCGCTATTCTTATGTTTCTAAAAACATACCGCTGAGTAAATGATTTTATCCACAACTATAAGGTACAAACAACTCAGTTGTGGCTATTAGTCATCCAGTCGTTTCTATCGGCTAAAGATCAACTCGTGTGGCCTTTTCCCCTTTTGTCTCACGCCTGTGTTCAAACACCTTCTGTGTCACTAGCCAAGGGCCGACCGGCCGTAATCACTGGGATGGGGGTCAGAAAAGACACTCTATTATTTATTTGTCAGTAGGAACTATATGTACAGAGGTGTGTATTTGGGAAGTTTTCACAGCTCAGATACTCGAAAGCGTAAATCCAATAACTTCCGGAAGCTCAGCACAGCTTTATACAGCCCATTGTGTTTGTGCCTACGACCAAACGGAAGAAAGTCTTTGGCTGTTCAATAACACAGGCTGTGTTGGTTCTCTCACATCTTTTTTTCATTCTGTATTCGTTTAAATGCGAGGTGATAGAGTGCTGAAAAGAAGTTTAAACTTTAAAAGCTCACTGAGGAGTTATAACCAGCGTCACTTTGATAATCTGGCATTTTACGCCTCATGCATGAAAAGTGGCTTCACACACTCTACGCTTATTCTGTCTGATGAACAAGCTTTTTTTAAGTGGTAATCCATGTTTATAATAATCTAATGGGCCAGTACAGGCAATCTGCAGCATAAATGAACTGATTTCACAATCCTTGTTTCACATTTAAGGCCAACACCGAGTAAATATCATGTTTTTGTCACTTTCTTCACCAGGAGCTGTTATTTAAATATCCAGGTGAAGTCTATGGGAGAAATCTAACTGTATATCTTTCTGAAAAATCATTTTGAGTCACTGATGCGCAATTTTGCCTTAAATGGATTGAGAGGAGATGATTTCACAGCAGCATGTTTAGTCATTATGTATCCATTCAAACCCAACCCCTTCTTACAATGACTCCATTTTAATACTGAGCATTTATCTGCCACACCCACAAACTTCAACCCCATGACCTCATTCCTTATTACTGCATTCGCAAACTGGGTGAGAAGGTGGATTATAAGACTTTTAAGAGATACAGACCAGAGATGCAACCATATACAAATACAAAATTTGAACTGAACAGATAATGTGTTCTAAATAGATACTAATATAGATATGAATAGGAGATGCACTATTGATGTTATTTTTTAAAAAAGCTTGCCAGAAATCTAGTTAAGACTAGAGGTTTGCATCAGACCGGGTTCCTGTAGGAGGCAACAAAAAAACCCTGTGCGAACGGGAAGTTTTGAACTTTCATATGAGTGAGTAATCACTGGACAAAGAAATAGCACAATTTTCACTTTCAATGTTAATGTGAATGTGAGTTTTTGTGCAATGCATTTACAGGTTTCATTCATTCTTTCATTCAAACAGCCTGGTCAGGGCCACATCGGCTTAAATAAGGCTAAAAACCCATTTTGGTTACCAATAGAGATATACCGATACAGATAATAATACAGACAGGATATAGACCAGAGATAGACCAAATTTTTTAAAAAGGTTGCACACATGTCTCAAAACCCAATAAAGACCATATTTAATGTGACTTATACTTTTTTTTTTTAATACAAAGCCTCTGTGCCACATCTACAGAGCAGAAGCAGAGTGTCCAGCATCATTTTATTACTCTCACCAATCTCATGATGTCTTTTTCAATTGCTAACACTTTTTTTTTTCTTTCTATACAAGCATTTTCATTGCACTGCTGATGGAATGTATACCTGTTGTCAGCCTTGCTCTTCTCCCTCTGTAAGAGCCATTTGTGGTAATAGGAGGTCTTGATTTTGATGCAGTAAAAGGCGATGAGAACAGCAGGGAGCAACACCAGAAAAGCAAAGAGCAGGCCGACGACTAGCCCCACCTGGCCTACGCGCGCACAGCAGAAACACAACATTTTCAGTCAGACATGAAAATACCACTTTTCACTGAAAAGTGCAGAGCTCTAAGTATAAAAAATAATAGAGTGCAGGAAAGCACTATGCAGGTATAGAGCTACAAAATACTGAATTATAGATTACCGAGAGATTTTTTTTCATTACATATTGAACTGAGCCGGGGTCACAATCAAACTGAGATGGTCATAAAGAGAAAAAAACTGAAAGGATGGAGATCAATAATGATGGTGCCATTTTGATAAAAGGGTGAGTGTGCTTGTGTGAAAGAGAAAGACAGGAGAAGATAGGAGACTAGATAGAATAGAGACAAAATAACAGATAGAAGCACTAAATGTTTTTGAGAGACGGGGTAGAAAGAGGCTAGAGAATGATGGTGTTGCTGGAGGGGGGGAGTGAAGATGAGCTCACTGTCATACTGCACCGGTCCACTGTCCACGCTGCCTCCCAGCCCTGGTTTATCACAAAAGGGTGGCGCCCAGCCTCGGTTACAGTGGCAGTTACCGTTGCTGTTACACACCTGCATACAAAACAGCACCTTACACTGAAGAAGGACATATGGAAATCTCCTGCTTTCACGTATTGCTCGATTTGATTCAATTTTATTTGTGTGGCACTTTTAACAATAATCATTGTCACAAAGCAGATTTACAGAAATCCAGATATTGATTTAGAGCCCTAATGTGCAAGCCAGAGACAACAGTGACAAGGAAAAAGGCCCTGAGATGACATGAGGAAGAAGCATTAGAGGAATCAGACTCAGAAGGGATCGCGCTCTCTTCTGGGGTTATCAGGACAGTCAGTCACACATCAGCAAAATATTTTTCTCCAGTTTTCTATTCTTCTTTAAAGTGCACACTGTTGCTTACTTGAACGTTAAAAAAAAGGTATATTGGCAAGCACCCTTAAACATGTAACGTGATTCTTTAAAGTGTTCTCTGCTTTAGTGGCTGATTCTGGGACAAATTTGTTTACTGGCGCTAAATTATATTTAAATCCAAATCTCATTACTTGTATATAAAGTTCATATTGATAGCATAAAATAGGTTTAAGATGGAAGTGAAAATCTCTGAAAATCTTTAGCTGAAGAATGTATTTTGAGATACATGTATTTTGTATTTTTTTTAAGCTAGCTAGCGAACAAACTTCACTAATATTAGTGAATAACAAATCATGCTTGTTATGGGTTATTTTGTCGTTTTCCTGACGACGAAAAACTGTAACTATGTTATCCTGAAATGCTACGTGGAGCTACTCCTGACATTACGAGCTACTTTACTAACAGTTCACATCAAGCTAGCTGTTGGCTGCTGACGGCAGGAGAACATGGTGGTGTTTCCAAACTGCACATCCTGGATTTTTCTTTCATGAGTGTAAATGTGTTACGATGTTCCTAAGCCATTTTAGCAGTTTCTTCAGGATCATTTTTTTAAACAATGCATTATCCCACACAGAACATTCTAATGATTTTAAAATGACATGTTGATGGGCACTTTAGCACATAGCTGCAAATATAGTTTGAGGTATGCATTGAAAATTAATTTCTCCTCTGCTCTAATTGTAATGTTTATTACGCAAACTCTATTTCATGCCCAATATAACAGCAGATCCAGAGAAGAGTAGAAGAAAAGACTTGCAGTGCTGCAATAACGTTTATTTTGCCGATGGTCCTCGCAGACCTCTAAGCCATAGGATCAATGCTGAATCAAATGATAGTGCAAAAGAATAATAGGAAAGGGCTTTCTGAGTCACTAATCCACCTTCCAAGCATTTTCAAGTTTGGCTGCCCTTTCAAACCCTGACAGAGTAAACAAGTGATAAATAAAGAAATGGGAGAATGGAAATAAAGGGGGATAAAAAAAGAAAAGGCAAAAGGATTAAGGAAGATGGAGCTGGGTGTTTATGCTGCTTGGAGGCTGTTTACGACAATTTGCACAAAACACACAAATAAACGGCACCAGATTAATTTAAGAAAATGTTCCTTTTAAGAGTGCCAGTAGGAGCAGGAATGTGAGTGACCGTGGGGGTGGTATTATAGGATTTAGAGGCGTGAAATTCAGCCTAATTCAGGGTTGAGAAGAGTTTAGACAGGAGGAATATTAATGTTTATGGCCATGGATTGAGGGAGTAAAGTTCCATTTATTTCAGACCAGTAACATACAAGAGGCGACAAGTTGCAAAAAGGATCATTTTGTTGCTCACCCCATGACCATTGCAACGGGCAATGCAGGCCTCCAGCTCGGTGAAAGAAGCATTTTTGCACCGACGATCCTTACACACCTGAAGAAGTAAAAAAACAATACATCTAGTTAAATGTGAAATTATCTCATATCTGTTCTAAAGTGAAATCCAAGCAGGTCAAGAATTAAATTTTTTATTTAAAAAAAAAAAACATGACAGGGTGTGCTGTTATAGGAAAATAATCAATGACAGGGTGGTGTGCAGCTTGATTTGAGTTACTGTTACCACTCTGAAGGTGATCGTTTTCCAATAACACAATGTCCTGAAGTGTTTTATTCCTCTTATACCACAGCAATTTGCCAATGATTCATTTTTTTATTTATGACACATACATTATAACCATTTGTATTTACATTTAATATTGTGGAATGTCTTCTTAACAAGTTAGTTACTGTTATCACTTACATTAGAGCAGCTATAAACAGCCAATACTTCACACGCCTCTCTTTTTTCCCCTCATTTGCAGTTAATAAGACAAAAACGCAGCTTGTCACGTTACTGTGAAACCTGAAACAGCAATGTCTTCTATCCTGAAGACTTTCCCATGGTGGAAAACTTACAGGCTGGTACAAAAAGCTGACATCTGAGACTATTTCCATGTGTTAAATTACCCTTAGATTATGTAGTACATCCACCATACACGTGCCTGTGAATGAGTTGTTTCTACAGAGACAATAACGTATTAGAACAAGCGGATTGATATATACTGTACCTCACAGTGGCACTACTGTCAGATCTGCTGTTATAGAAAATTAATAAACACCTTCTGTCCAATCAGAATGGAGAATTCAACAGTGCTGTGGTAAGAAGAGAGTTAAAACACACCTCTGGCATGTGTTTGTGTGTGTGTGAGCATGCTTGAGTGACAATGTATGAGGTTGTCCATGATCTGTGTGTGTCAGTGTGTGTGAAAGTGAGAGAAGGAGAGAAGATGTCTGTAATAAATGAATTGATTGCTGTAATTCATGACTTTTGACAAGGCGATCAGTTTGATGACGTGACAAGGCTTACAGCACGGTAATGCTTCTGTTATCTATAATACTAATAATCACCTGTCCTCATAATTCACATCAGCCTAATATTCATTTTTTGTCATTATACTGAATAGACTGTAACCTTTCTAATGACTCCAGAATCATTTCTGCCAGCTCCAGATATAAAGAGTTATGTGAACTGCTCAATTACAAGTGACATAAAATGTTTAGTATGCGCAGAGCTGTGGAGTGAGTCAAATGGGTCAGATGATGACTAGGCATTCAATTATTTGGTTATGCCATATGCATAAACAGCAGAGGATCTGAAGGAGCTGCAGTTGCTGTAATTCTCCATTTATTTTATTTGATATATTTACAATTAAGCATATTTCAAACTCAAGCATTCTTCAGACTTCCATTAATAAGACATCTGTATGAACCCTGAGTGCTGTATATTGCGATTCTTCTTAAACTCATTATTACTTTTTAAGATAACATGAACATAAGCAAGAAAGACATATACATATACATATGTATGATCTAGGATTTCACCACTCTCAGTTCTCCTATCGCTATGGACTTCACTAATCTGAGTGACATTAGTGGCTGTCTGCTTGCCTTGCCCTCTCCACACTTGGTGCCAGTCATGACGAGGCCAGGATCAGGAAGGTCCCCCTGTCCGTCCTGAGTGCTGTACACATATGTGCCACGGCATTTCACCTCGATGCCATCTGTGCGGATGGTGGTGTCGATGGACACGGCGTTGGTGCCCTTTGGCTTTTTGGCGGCACTGTGGCACTGGATCTTCCCACATTTGGCATCGCTGTGGGAAACAAGATTGTGAGTGTCATGAGTACGAGTTGTTTTTCAGAAACAGAATTCAGACTGCTCCTATTTTACCTATTATGCGAACAACCAAATTACAGCAGACCATTCTGTCCGCCAGACAGTGACTTGCTAACTCTGAAGAATGAAGAATGATTTACTGAGCTTCCTTCTATTATGTGACTGAAAACAGGGTATGAATAGTTTTAAATGCAGAGAATGAAAAAAAAGAGAATATTCACCAACCTCATTCACATGGTTATTTTCCTCACCTTTTCTCACACTTGACGTAATTGCCATGCGCGTCCTTGCCGCAGTTTCCGAAAGCGTTTCCTGCTGCATTGACATCCTGGAAACATGCATCATGTGCAGGCCGTGCACCTGAACAAATCACATTCAGTTTTCTCATTATCATTTGTCAACTTATTAAACTTTTATCTTAGTATAGACCCATTTTGGAAATACTGAATATACACAGGAAATGATGCAGGACTAAAAGAACTCATTTAATAATTCCTCCTAATTTCACTACAAAAGCAAATGATTCTATCATCATTAATAATGCATGTGTCAATATGGCAGTAACTGTTATGTGCCATGCACACAAAGCGAGCGGTGGCGAGTGTGTGGTGAACACAGATTGCATGTCTGTTCTGATCTGTGGCTTGATGTCAGCTTAGAGGTTTGACTGGACTGAAGCCCACAGACAGCTGGAGAGGAGCTCTGCCACCAGCAAATTCAACCAGTGTTTGATCAGCGAGGCGGAAAAAAAAAAGTCCCACAACTGCTCAATTAAGGGAGCAAATTAGAACAAATTGGTGCTTCTCGAGAGGATTTTTGAAGGAAGGCTCTGATTTAGAGATTGCATCCCCCCAGGCCCCCTCTTCTGCACACAAATGAAAACAGAAGGGTCGATGGAAATGACATAAAATCAAATTACAAAGTGCAAATTCAAAAATATGATTAATGAAAACTATGTCATTTTAGGATTGTAAACAAAAGCCATAAGTAAACCTAACGAAGTCGATCCGAAATGCGTCGACTCATTATAATTCTGGCTTTACTGTATTTGCTGTACATTATTTCAACACAAATAATGTCGTTAGGTTATAAATCCAACAGATTTGTTTTTTTCAGATTAATAAGATGTATACTAAAAAAAACACACACACACATTGCATCTTCAAGTATTTAAAGAAAAATGTATGTCCCTGCCAACACCTACAAACAGAAATGTTAGATCTAATTATCTGCTCTTTTTTGGAGTTCCTACATCTTTATTAATAACAAGGGGTGAAGTAAATAAGGCTAAAGCTTTCGTGGTCTGAAGTAATCTGATATCGCTGTGTTGTATAAATATTGAACATGTATTAGCACTGAAATCCATATTAGTGTAGTACAATTAATTTAGTACCTCGTAGTATTCAACAGGATTAGTGATTATTTTACGCCAAGGCAATGTGCGATGAGTGTAAACCGTACACTAAGCAAATTATTCTATCATCAATAATTATGTGTCAATATTGTCAATGTTGAAATTTGCCATGCACATGGCGTGAGCAGTGGAGTGGAGTGTGTCTGTCTTATCTGTGGCTTGATTTGAGCCTAGAGGTTTGACAGGACGGTTTTGAAAATCCATCCTGCTGATACAGTATGAAGTGTGTGTTCTCACCGTAGCCCCACAGCTGCAGGCACTGTTGCTCGTGAGTGAGGCACATGCCGTTATAGCAGTAGGCGTGGCCGTACTGGCATGTGGATCCATCCAGGAGGTAAACGTTAGATGGGCAGTAGGGTGATCCACCCGTGCAGTACTCGGGGAGGTCACATGAGCCAGCTGCGCTACGGCACATTGTACCTGCCTGCTTCAGCTGAGAGTGCAGAGAAAGCGAGGTCACATGGGCATTCACATAAGCACATTTGTCTGTATTGTACATTTAGTAGCAGACTGGGATATATGCATGACAGTACTGACAAAGAAAAGAGTGCAAGGGGGAGAAGACAAAGGAATGGAAGACAGTGTAACAGAAGTGTGTGTGTGTGTGTGTGTGTGTGTGTGTGAGAGAGAGAGAGAGAGAGAGAGAGAGAGACATACTCTGAAGAGTGATTCACAGCAGAAGAGGATGTAGAATAGAGGAAGTGAGCGGGCAATAGGGAAGGAAAAAAACAGAAATAGTGCGATGACAGTCAGAGACCTTGCAGCCTTCACAGCAAACGCCGTGGGCACACTGAGTGTCCTGCTTCAGAGTGCAGTTACTGGCATGGCAGCAGTCATTCGTGCATTCCTGTAGGAGGATCAAAATACACACACACACACACACACACACACACATACACATATACACACATGTAAGCCACCTCTGTGCTTTTGCTGCTGAAGCACATCACTGTGCGACCCTGTACCCACATAGTCAGTCACTTAGCGCAAGTCGAGTTATTCACAGTGACCTCAAGAACACACACACACACATTCATATCGCTGGCACATCAGCCGTGGGTGGAGAACAGAGTGATTTTGATCGCTGTGACAGAGTTAAAAAATATATAACCTGAACGCCGGTAGTTAGAGATGATGCGCTGAAGCAGAAGGGTACTTGAGGACTGAGAGCTTTTACACCCATTAATTATACAGTAAGGGTCAACCCACAAATGTAGCTCAACATATATTACACAAACACACACACACACACACACACACACACACACACAGAGAAATGTTGTGCAAAGTTAGCACAAGTGCCAATTTTTCCACAAATACAAAGGAGCAGGTGGTGAGAGACGAAGCTCGAATAAGAATAATTAACACACCCACAACAATGCATAGCAGGACCAGCGCTGGCAAATCCGTCTCTAGCTGGAGCGTAGAACAGCCAGATAAGTGTGGTGTGTTGAAAGGTTGCCTTAGGGTAGCTCTAGGAATGTGCACATTCATTTCCTCCTAACGCAGCCTGCAGGTAGCTTTCACGATCGCAATGGTAAATATAATAAATAAATAAATAAATAAATAACGTTTTTTAGCATAATGCACAGTGTGGATAGTGAGGTATCCTATCCAGCCCTAATAAAAGTCCAGGTACTAATGTATAATTAGGAATGGCTACCCAAGTCTACCTACTCCAGATGGTAAACCATCCATCCATAATATCAGCCCTGACAACCTGCCAATTGCAGCATGGCAGGGAGATGAAATTTTCCTTTCCCCTCCACATTTCTGTCAGTCACTGCGTTTCTTTTTTTCTGCCTTACATTTTGAGTAAGAGCACGTAGCTTTACCATCTGCACCCATTGTTGATAGACAAAACCCAGAAATTAGTCATAAATTATTTTCAAATAAACAAGTGTTCCAATCAGCGTCTGAAATTTATATTGCATCACCCCTCTTTATATAGAATAATTGACTGAGTAGTGCGTTTTGTAAATTATTGCTACAAAATCACAAACATTGGCATAATTGAATCGATCTATTTCTCATTAAACAAGTATAAATCTATTAAACTTTTTCCAAATATATTTTTTACCAATTTCAGGCAAGTCATGTTCTACAATTAATAGCTTATATTTGAATGTTATATTTGTTTTATCATTTCATAATGAAAAATATTAGATACATTTGGCTATTTTCAAGATATTTTGACTTGCTTAGACATACTGTGCGTGTGTGTGTGTGTGTGTGTGTGTGTGTGTGTGTGTGTGTGTGTGTGTGTGTGTGTGCACATGTGATTTTTTTATTTTTTTTTTTGTACCTTGGAGGATGTCCTCACAAGGTTAAGAATATCTGGCAGTTTTGACCTTGTGGGGACATTTCGCTGGTCCCTATAAGAATAAGTGCTTATTTATAGAAACTGCAGCTTTATTTATTTATTTTAAATTAAGGTTTTAATATGAAGGTTAGAGTTTGATTTAGGTGTAGGCCTGGCATTAATTGTCTGCATTAATTATTATGCCAGTGGAAGTTCTTACTGCAAGGATAGTAAGACAAATGTGTGTGTAGTGCTAACCTCAGGTTCTCCGCAGTCACATTCCTCCCCTTCCTCTACGAAGCCATTCCCGCACCTCTTCCCCCCCACCAGGTCCTTCATGTTGGGCATGTTGAACAGGCACATCCCGCCTCCTTTCTGGAAGTAGTTATCCAGGTCCTTCTTGCTACAGCGGCTGAAGACTTTAGGGAACGGATGCCTGTTGGGCAGGTAAATTGTCACTGTAATTGCAGGAGGTTGGATAAAGGAACATAGATGGAACAAATTCAGGCAAAGTCCCCTAGGCCATTTTTGTTTTTTTTCAATATGGAAACAGTAGAGGCTGGCCAGTGTGGATTAGCCTGATGGCACTTACCCCGTAGCTGCTGCCATCACGCAGCCTCCCTGCTCAGCTGTGGCTTCCACACAGCAACCTTCATGGTCATGGCTCATGCCAAAGTTATGGCCAATCTCATGAGCCATGGTGGCAGCCGCCCCAATGGGCAAATCCGAATGATCCTGCAGGAATTAAAGCACTTGTGGTTTGAAAACTTACAGAGTCACATGTCTCTCTTCTATTTAGGCATTTGGGTTTCAATGTGTGGTCTGGCAAAGTTACTTCACGTGTGAATCAATTTTCTAATCAGTCAGAACAAAATAGGCACACGGAGCATTAGATATTTCTACATCAATCATAAGCTATTAGCAGTCACAGGGGATGGAGCAGCCGCTCAGGGACGAGCAGCCACTTGGAATATTCTGTCAATGGTGATTAGGTTTGTGAAGATTACAACATATCCCTGTGCTATTAGAGTCCATTAGAGTTAGAAAGGGTAAGGGCTGTTTAGGATTCTGAGGATGTTATAGCTGGGGAACTGTATCCCCTGGTTAATCCTGTAATCATTTATTTTTCATTCATTTTTCATACCAAATATGAGAAAATTTGTTAGACCTCCTACATCATGAAATAAGCATTCAGCAATGTTTATTCTGTCCATTTATACAACGTATAACTGCAACAAAGCAAGAGAAACGCAAGATTGCCACGGCTGACGTTTGATAGCAGAACTTGTGCTCACATTTGCAGCATTTATATACATTCTTTGTCTTGTTCCCCGTAATATAGAACTTGAAGTAAAAATGTGATCTCTCTTATTTGATTTGAGGGCAAACAGAATGTGCGATGGCTTCATCATGCCTAATGCTCATAATATATCTATTTCTGTTCAGCATACCCTCAGAGAACATGAAACAATAACAGCATATTTGTTCTTACAGAAAAAAAAAAGTGAAATTATTATTTCACTGTGCATATGCAAAATTTGCCAGCTTGATTGCTTTCTTAGACTGTAAATGGTGCTTTTATCTGAACAAACATACTGAAGGAACTGGATTATATCTGGGGAAATAAAGTGTTAGAAATGGTTCAGATTTATGCGTGGAGGAGTCTCACTTGGTACCAAGGCAGTGCAATCAAAATGCCTCTCTCTCTCTCTCTCTCTCTCTCTCTCTCTGCTGGATACAATCTGATAATATAATGATGAGCATGTAGGACTAACTTTACGTATAACAGCAGCACCATTCCAGTTTGGTAGAAGAACAAATTAACTGTCGCGTGCAGGGGTGCTATACATGCCCTGCCATTATGAGGCAGCCCTTTAGAATCCATTAAAAGTGGTACTATAATTCTCTGGCTTAATAGAGTGTATGGATAAAGCATTCAAGCACATCATGTACACCCTTTCATTTGGACATTCGTAGCACAAACCTATATTTCAACTAACGGTTCCAAAGTGCAGCGTCACGAAGCATCAAATATACTAAAAGCATCCGAAGAAATGTACGTTAAGTATAAAAATGTTCTTAATTAATACAGATCTATTCACTTTTTGTGAAAATGTTCAACCCATCACACCATGTTAATATTCCTCATAGCTCTTGTCTGTCACTAAGCAAGCTAATAGAGCCTATTAGAGTCTAATCAGCTGTGAGAGCGATATTGATCTCTTAATCAGACCCTGTTATGCATCAGAACCACACTCATCCATGTTCACACACACAGCATTACAACAGTACAGTGCTACAGTCCAAAAAATATGTCCATTCGCTGTCTTACCACATTAATGCCGCCAGAATTTTCATGACTGCACATGCCTTCAAGGGGAGCCATGCCAATAGTGGTGCCCTTGAATATCACCCCCCTGCCAGGGAAGAAGAAAAGATACATCAATACGCATTAACCGCATGATTTTATGGTCATGAGTGTGTGATGGAAACAGTGGTGACCTGATATGAAGCTTTTGTTGTGAGTGAGCAAAAGGAAAAGAGCTATCGATCGCTAATAAAGCAAGGAAACAGAGAGGCTAAAACTGTATGGTTGTGTATGATAGAGCTTAGCATAAACGCCAAATTTCAGTTGATTAAACAAATATCCAATATGAGTGAAATGCTTATCAGTGTTTAGAATCAATATGTGATCTGTGCAAAAGATTTGTTAAATGATTCAATTCTGTGCTGCCTTCTTTGGTCAGCCATTTTCATTGACAGATATTCACTTTGGCTATCGGTTTCCTACATTACTGTTCACATACTCACTGATACTCAATGACACCAGTGAGAACTCATCTCTATCTAAATAGAGGAATACAGCAATTTACAGCAATTTACATTTCTCATCTGTACACTCAAACAGATCATGTTCCAATGCATCATCTTTCACTAATACTGATCTCACAGGTCACGACCTGGCTAAGCCGAGTCTCTGCCATAACTCAGCTGCACTGTACTCTGAAACTTTCAATCCAGTGTTTGCTGTCTGCACTACTACTATGTAGGATTTCTTTTTATTATGTCAAGGAATGGTACTGGAAAATGTTAAGTAAGATGGCAAGTCAGTAAGCGAAGAATATCTCAATATGATATGCAATTCAATACCAAAATATAGGAAGCAACATTCAAGAAAATGTAAAGGATGTCTATAAACTTACTCATAATATCCAAAGTAACTTATGAATAACTGCTTATTAGGTTAACAGACATCCTGACATATGAAGTGGATATATCCAAGGCTACAGCGTTTAAAACTATCTACAAGAAGCACTCAATTTGAAGTAGGTCTGCTCTTCTGAATAGTGCTGTGCTGCTCACTATTCGTGGGCTTGTTACTAACGTGAGGAGTTGTGCGTTGTCGTGTTTCTTGCGGGACTTGAGCTTCTGTCTCCACTGCAGGAAGGACCACAGAGTGGCGTTGGGCTCTTCATTGATAATGCACTGATCACGGTCTGTCCACACCTCTAGACCAATCAGAGGCACCCGGATATTCAGAGCTCTGTAAAACTTACCAATCACAACACGATATTTGATCAGAGATGGGCAAAGATATCAGAGATAGTTTTTGAGATATTGCAGGTATTGCTGTATGTTTTTATAACTTTTTAAAGTAATGGAAAAAAAAAACTCTAATGTTAAAAATATGTGCTGAATCTTTTAAATTGTAAATGTTATTTTCCTTATTTTTTTTGCGCTAAATAATTAAGTCTTGCATAATAATAAAAAAAGTATTCATATTGTGTTCATATTATTAAGATATAATTATTATTAAGATGTAATTAAGATCACAAAATTGCTTAAATTTAAACAGGGAACAACAGAACGCACAGAATCTTGAATATTTAAGATCCTTTTCTTTGTTTTAATTATTTCTTTAAAATGTTGTTTATTTCCAAAACAAAACAAGAATTTCAATGTTGTCCCAGACTTTTGGACATTCTGATTGTGCACGCACGCACTGTCATAATTTCACATTTCACTCAATGAGCCAGTGACAGAACAACAGGGAGACGCTAAATAAAACAACATTCAATTAAACAATAGTGAAGATCAAGTAAGTGTCATGTTGCATACATACCTTATCAACATAATTGGCAATTTCCATTATTCTTCGTTTAGTTTTTTCAAGGTCCTTGTTTTGCTTTCTGTACTATTAAATTGAAAAAGAAATAGTTTGACAATAAATGAAAAAGACTTATTTAATTAATGTGCACAAATACAAGAAAAGCTCATTTCAAAATTCATAATAAAGTACAGTGATAAAGAGATCCTGTTTCTCCATTGGGAATTGTAATTTATGCAAAGTACCATAAAGAGAAATTAGATTAGGTGATTATATTCATTTACACCATTCTCTGCTGCATAGATGCTATCCTTTAAACTTGATGACACTGAAAAATTGTGTGACAAGTGCTCGATTTAAAAAGTTGATGGAATGCTGCAATGAACTTTCTCCAAATGCTCTGGAGGTATTTAATAAAGGAAATTGTTTAAATGAAGTTTAATCAAAAACTGTTAGTCCATCTAGTTGTAGCTAGAGATATACACTATATTACCAAAAGTATTCGCTCACCCATCCAAATGATCAGAATCAGGTGTCCTAATCACTTGGCCT
>CM074948.1:11069204-11106234 GCA_037577455.1 Pangasius macronema | reverse complement strand
TGGGATGGCACTTAAGTTCATATGTGAGTCAAGGCAGGTGACCGAATACTTTTGGTAATATAGTGTATATATATGCAGCTAGAGAACAAAGCGAAATTAGAAAAATTAGAAAGTCAATTAAACACTACTTGCTTGGTTACTGTACAAAAGAAGCCTAAAGCTTAAGCCTAAACCCTTACTAATATTATATTTAAAATGCGTGTTTGCTTTGTCCTCCCTCCACCCTAAGCTTCAGAGTTGCGCTGCTGAACTCTGGGTGTGAAATCTGCATAGCATTTTCTATTGTGTAGGCTTTAATTACTGTAGCTGTGGGTGCAGAGGGATCAGGGGCTTACCAGTGTGTTGTCAGCAACTATATAAAGCTCCATGTACTTAGTTGTGCCCCAGGCATTTCGTTTCACCTGAAGAAGTGAAAGGATTCAAGGTTAAAATGGTTACTGTGGTTACTTCTTTTACTTGGCATTTTAAGATACATTACTATGTTCATAAAACATTTTAAAGTGGCTGAAATGCAATGGGTTTATGCAGAGACCAGTCTGTGGCTGCATTTAATTACCACATTCAAGTACAAAGCACACATCGCCTGCAGCAAGAGAAAGTGTTTAAATTTCAAAAGCAAGGATATTAAAATTTTCACCACCATCACAGCAATCGTGGTCATCATATTACCCTACTGCATACACTTACACAATTATCCATCTAACTACAATCAAGTACACTTTCAATGGCCTACTGTTCTTCACAAAATACAAAACCTTCATAAAACACAAAAAGCTCGATTTCAGACTTAAGCAACTTAATTAACATTTATATTCCCTTTGGCCTGAAATGACAGCTGAAAATGAATTCTTAGAACAGTCTAAGAACAATAATAAAAAATGATTTCTTCTGCAATAAGTTTTTTTTAGTTTACTAAGCCCATGGTTTATAACAATGATGTTATTGTTATAGTTGGTATAGTTATGAATTATGATTCTAATTATGAGCCTCACTGACTGGTCACTTGAATTAAATGCGTTTCAAATCATAGCAGTCAGTCAGTTTTCCCGATTCTAAAGCTCACATAAAACAAGCATAAATGTTAACTTGAATCTAAATAACCTGAAGCTAGGAAAAATGTAGTTAGTTCAGGAACAACACGTTGAACTCAATGCCAACAGCATCGACGGGGGATGCCTCCGCCACCAACAAGTGTCGTGTTTTGTTACTAATTTGAATGCCAGGACGCCCCTTAAATTATACTTCAGACATGAAAGAAGCTATTGAAGAACCTATTTCAGACATTTGACCTTGCTGTGACAATGATGCTGTTTGGATCAGTTCTGCTGGTAACAATGATATTTCCATATGAATCCTTCAAACAGTCAATCACTCGTTCTTGAGATATCATGCTAACGAGAATTATATAGCTCGGACAGACACATGGACAGATGGACGCATGGACGGACATACGGCTGGGCTAATGCCAAAACTCATAGCTAGCCAAAAATGAGCCTTGATTTCCTGAACATGAATGGGTAAGTAACATCGCTGTATGACAAACAGGGAGGAAGCCATTGAAGAACAACTATTCCAGACATTTGACCTTGCTGTGGCCGTGATTCGATTTGAGATCAATTCCCAAATCTAATCAGTTCATCTGCTGGTTACAATGAAAATTCCATATAAATTCTATAAACATTCAACCACTGTTTAGATATCACACTAACGGCAATCTCCGGCAGATGGACAGAAATCCTGAAAACATAATGCCTCCATATTTAATGGCTCCATGATTAATATTAATCATAAGAGGGTCCTTCAGTTTTTGGTTTTACTCTAAAAGGGCCACTGAAGGCAAAAAGAGTACGAACCCTTGATTTAAGCAACAAGACAAAATTTGAAAGATTATTTTTACACAGCGATTATGGTTAAGACATCCTGATCTGAGAGTAACAAGATGAAAAAGATAATGAGTTAAAATGAGTTCTCTTTGCAAGCGAGAACCAAAAACTCTGATTTAATCTGCTACATTACGTCCGTATTACCGTCGCACCCGCGGCAGGATCCTGTGTTTTAGAGTGTGCATATTTTTACACTGTTAAGCACAATTAGTGTACAGATGAGAAATAGTATATTAGGTATTTTATTAGGTATTAGATCAACAAAAAAAAGGGGGTTAATCTATGGGGATTAGTCAACCAGATATAGTAATTGAAGATATCAGGAATATTTTGCTGCTATGAAAAAGTAAAAGAAAATTGAAACCAATAAGCTTCTATTAGAAGCTATTAGAACAAGCTTTTATTCTAATTGAAATATGGAAGGACAGTAAATGCAGGAAAACCCTGGAGCATTTCCAATGTAAAGATCATTTTTCTAGAAAGATGGCCGAAAGAATAGTAAATGTCCTTGTGTCATTTCCCAGCATTCCCGGCAGCATTCAAATAGCTGAGCTCATTGTTACCGATAACATTTGCTTTTCTCCATTAACCCTCACTTCTGTCCTGCCCTCCCACAGCATCATGGAGACAAGGCTGTTTTCACTGAGATCTCATGAAAAGTGTCCACTCATCTCACAGCCTCATTAAGTCAGCCACAGCTCCTTATTTAAGGTAGCGTGAAATGGAGCGCGCTCTCTAAAATACGTCTTTCATAAGAGTGGAGTGAAAGATGCAATTAGCCTGATTTGCATGTATGAGTCACTAATTCAAGCTCCGAACATGGGAGTACTTTTTGATGAATCTTCTCAAATAGGCATTGAAATCAAAACTGATCTTATTTACAAGCAGAACCCAGTCCGGAATGATTTATAGCATCAACACCGCAGTTCACCGCATATGGCACGGCTTTTTAGAAATTCATCATTCACGACCAGATTTCGTTTTTATTTTCTCATCAACATCACAGAATACCAGTGTTTTGTTTTAAAAAAAGATAAAATAAAATAAAGAAGACATCAGGCTTTTCAAATGAGATATTGGTTTCCTGTGGTTCCTCCGAGCCAACAGACCAAAGCACTTTTCATTAACTCAAAATGTCTTCATCATAATGTCATATTTGCTTTTCTCAACAGGGCATAAATGACTTTATACGATATTAAAAATTCGATTGAATATGGGATATCTAAGCCATTTTTACTAATGAAGACAAAGACAGTGGGTCCATTTGGCTTATTTGCTTATGTACGACCTTGCGCTGCTTCGTTAGGAAAGAAAAAAAACAACACTTCAAGAGCTTTAGCTCAGCTAACAGGAGATGGGATTAGTGTCTAAGCTGCCCAAAAAGAGCAAACACATAACAGATGTGAGGAGATTAACTCTCACACCTATCAATAACCCCTCAGGATCTTCGCTGGTTTTAATGGTTCAATGGGGTTTAAGTGCTCGAAGGCGGGAAGCCTGTAAGTTTTCCCTCCCTATTTAAGTTACTATAAAACGAGCTAGAATGACTGAAGTGATTTGCAAAGCAGGTGGCTCTTTTTCTCAGCAGAACACACATTTCTGATACGTGAGCAGCTTCAACATAACCAAGGTAGCACAGAGAGTATGATTCAACTGTGGCTTTCCTCTGTGTGTGTGTGTGTGCGTGCGTGTGTGCGCGCGTGTCTGTGCACGTGTCTGCGAGGCTGCATCTTTGACTACATTACATACAATCGAAGCCACTCAGCATGGCAGAAGAGATCAAGTTCTTACTTCGGTAATGATAAAACGACTCATTTCAATGAGTCTAAGGACAGTTGCAGATGCAATATGTTGAGATAAGCTTTTTAGGCAATTGAATGTTTTGGGGTTTTGTCCTGAAATTGCAGTTTTTCACCATATTTGCTTGCAAGCCTATTCTTATATTTGTGTGAGTGCATATGAGCGTGTCTAGAATGTAGAGCATATAAGAAGACCATAAAAACATGGCTAATGTTGCTATGCTATTAGTATGACTCTTACCACACTGTTGATTTCTTGACTGGGACTGGTCAGGATGTGTGGATTCATGCCGGTTGAAAGATGTGCTGAGTCTATATTATATTTCTATAATAACACTGGGACTTGTATGATGGGTGTGCTAAATATTGATTAAATGGTTTTAAAAAAGACGTGTAATTGTTGATATGGTGACATTTTCTTTGAGGAGATTTTTGGAAGGAGTCTCCAGTGTCAGCGCTTTGTAAGACAAAAAGTCTAACTATAAGATGCATATTTTTTCTTCTAATTAACTTCAAGAAAGAGAAAAAGAGAGTTTAGTGGATGAAGGACTGTTTATAGCTGCTAAAAGTGATCACAGGAACTAACTTGTTTCATGGACAGATAAAAAGTACAATTTGTCCCTTTAAATAATAAATAGAAATTGTGAGTGTTGGCAAATTGCTGTGGTATAAGAGGCATAAAAATTCAAGACATGCTGCTATTGGAAAATAATCAACTTGAGAGTAGTAATGGCATCACACCACCCCACAGCTGATTAAGTTCCTATAAAAGCAAGTTATTTGGGGACTGGCTGTGTTTTATTGACTTATTCTCCTTCAAAAATTATCTTTGCAAATGGAAAGATCTAATAATTTATCTAATATTTCTTATTATATGAAATATAATATTTGCTTTATAATAATCTCATATTAGTGCAGTTATTCAAGATATTGGCTGTTGCTAAGATACATTTTTACTGCAAATTTGTACAAAATAACATAATTAACCCTTTATGGAAAGAGTGTGTTTGCTAACTGACCCTTTGATGCAAAGGCTTAAGGAGACCGCTGAAAAGGCCTTTATGTCCAGTTTCATGACCGTGTCCACATGTACCACCTTTAATTGGCAGGTCGTCTGTGTGATAGAAGACGTGGTGGAGAATCTCTTGCCCTTCTATTGGCTCTAAGTAGTAAGTGTCCCTGGAGTTCAGCACAATGAGGCCCCTGGGAAAGGAATTAAACAAGATGTTAAAAGGGCATGTAAAAAAACAGACAGCACTCTTTTACAACAGACATCAATGAGGATGATTTTCATAGTTTTTTTTTATTATTATTAAACATCAGCAGAGGGCTCCTGGAGGCTCAAATAGTTCTGATGTATTTTTTGCCTTCATATTAAATAACAGTAATTAAAAGTACAGTAACTAGTAGCCTTGATAGGACTGCTGTAATTGCTGGTGGTGACACTTAATTTGGCGTTTAATTGTGGCTGTTTGTGCCACACAATACCTCGACCTTTCATCACCCCCCCTACAACACACACACACACACTCACACACTCAAGCAAACAACTAGTGTGATAAGGGCATTGTAATAAGTGAGTCTTTTGTCTGGTGTCACTGTAACTGCTTGACCATGAGTGGAGGCTGTACTGTAATGGCTGCTGGTCGTTTCTAATCATGGAAAAAGCCACTCTAAAACCTACATGAAGTGTAGCAACAATGGGCCTCATTTGTCTCGTTTGTATCCTACGAGAGCTCTGGAGTGTGTGTGCATTTACAGCATAAATAATGTATACCTTGACTGAGCAGCTTCAAATCATGTATTTAGCATACACTTTCTTTATATAGCTTATTTATTTCAACTGCACACACAAATGTAATGAAACTTTTGGGAAACCCAGTTGTTTCATATTAATAACATTTATTATAGAAATATTAAATATGAAAAATTAGAAAGAAAGATAGCAAGCCAACACAAATCTATAAACTAAGACAAATAAGACCATTCATTCAATAGTAAGGACTGGAGACTTAGAGACTGGATTTAGAGACTGGTATGATTTTTTATGGAGGATGAAAGCTGGCATGTAAGTCAGTTTGCAGTGGTGTGAGAAGTCAAAGAGACCTTTAGCCACCAGTCTAAGCGATCAGACTTAAAACAGTGTAAAGTGTAGATCTCGTTTTTCTCAGTTTTCATGTCAGACCATTTTTTGTTCACCTCACTTAGTTCACAACAAATTTACCTTTACTGTAATTTGGGTCCAGATTCCAGCCTTTCCATGTGTTGTTAAATACTGCTAAATAATATTTGAATTAACATAGATATGAGCCAAAATAATTTCCACTTCTACCTCTGAGAAATCCTTTTCTTTAGTTGTCATTTCGTGCTTTCAGTTCTCTGGGAGCTTTTCCTTTTAAGGAGTTTTGCAGGTGTCACTAAATGCAAATGAGCTGGAGCTTGCACATGCTTCGCCCTCTATTGGTGATTGGCATTCATAAATATATGCACACGAGTATGAAGAAAATCAGTGTTACCAAAACTTTTGTAAATGGAAACCTAAACGGACCAATGATCTCCCCCGTGGCAACTCCTAATGGGAGGAACAACAACAAGAAACTTCATATCTATTCAGCAACAAGTAAAAACATCAGTGCTTTTTAGCATTCTGCAAAGCTATTGCTTGCTATTTGTTAAAGACAATTTTTGTTTATGCTTCAAGGCTTGAACTTATTACTAGAATGGCAGCTGCTATCCTTAAGCAGATGCCGAAGCCACAGAAAAGTGGGGAATTATTCTGAATATGTGTGTAATGCTGATTCTGATCACTGAAGCCTTAGGGAAGTTCCGCTTCACTGTGAATTGTCCTGGCGTGACCTTATTATGCTTTTAAACATACTCCTGTTTCAGAAAAACTCAGAAATACATGCTAGGAAGTTTCCTAGCAAAGTTCCTTGTCATTGTCCAGAGTTCCTTGTCACTGTCACAGGGTTTCAGTTTAATACATGCTGATCATTTTGAGCTTCATGCTGCCAATGGTTTGACAGCAAATAAACCAGCAATGCAGTGAGAATACTTGATCGTATGGGGAAGTATGAGGAAATATTGTAGAGTTTATACACTTGTTCTACCAAAAGCTTTGACATTATATATTCTCTATATCTATTTTATCTAATTTTAATTGAAAAAACCCTTAGCAATATCCTTAGAGACAGGCTCCTGGGGTTCATACTTAATAACACTGTCATTTTGATATGACTATCAAGCGTGTTCTAATAGTCTGAAAATTGTAGAGAGCACAGCAAATGTCTGATGATTGATGACTCGCGTAGCGAGTGTCTTTCATCACTGTGAACAAACACGCTGCCTTTCTAATGTACAACTTTAAGCAATTTATGCTTTATGAAACATGTATGACGTATACAGCATATAACTACATCTGTTATGAGCTTTATCTCTAAACAGTGGCTCAAGTGCAGTTCGATCTCAACTGAGCTTTTGGAAGCAAACAATCAGCAGCCAGTACTCATAATACACCACGGAGTCGCCATGAGCACTGAGCACTTTATTAGGAACACTATACTAATACTGGGTAGGGCCTCCCTCTGTTCTCAATTCTTCATGGCATGGATTCCAAAAGATGTTGGAAACATTTCTTTGAGATTCTGGTCCATGTTGATATGATTGCATCAGGCAATTCCTGCAGATTTTTCAGGTGCACTTTCATGCTGTGAATCTCCTATTCTACTACATCTCAAAGGTTTTCTTTTGGCTTCAGATCCAGTGACTGGGAAGGCCACCAAAGAACAGCAAACTCATATCATGTTCATGAAACCAGTTTGAGACGACTTTTGCTTCATGATATGGTGAATTATCATGGTGGAAGTAGCCATTAGAAGATGGGAAAAAAAGTGGCCATGAAGGGATGGTCAGCAACTCAAGAGATGATTCCAGCGATGAATGATTGGTATTAACAGGCCCAAAGTGTGTCAAAAAACATTCCCCACACCATTACACCACCTTCACCATTGGACTGCTGACACAAGCAGGTTGGGTNTGCCCACTGCAGCCTCAGCTTTCTGTTCTTGGCTGACAGAAGTGGAACCCGACATGGTCTTCTGCTGTTGTAGCCCACCCACAACATTTGACGTGTTGTGCATCTTCTGCTCGCCACAATTGTACAGAGTGATTATCTGAGTTACTCTAGCCTTTCTGTCAGCTCAACCCAGTATGGCCATTGACCATTCTCGGCTGACCTCTCTCATCAACAATGAGTTTCTGTCCTTAGAACTGTTGCTCACTTCCATCCACAGAACTGTCGCTCATGTTTTTACTTTATTGCACCATTCTGAGTAAACTCTGAAGACTGCAGTTATAAAAATAACTGCAGTTATATCAGCAGTTATAGTAATACTCAAACCAGCCCGTATGGCACAGACAATCATGTCATGGTCAAAATCACTGAGATCACATTCTTCCCCATTGTGATGGTTGATGTGAACTTTACCTGAAGCCGCTGGTCCATATCTGCATAATTTTGTGCATAGCGATGCTGCCACACGATTGGCTGATTAGATAATTGCATAAATGAGTAGATGTACAGGTGTTCCTAATAAAGTGCTCAGTGAATGTATAGATACATTTTGACTGCAGAATTCTGGGGAATGTATTTGTTAGTTTACATGTGGGGCAACTGCTTAAACGTACCCAGATCAAACTGCACAGTCATGGTCTTAATAGCATATATATTTTATTTACATGATACTGAATCTGTGCAAGTGTGTGAATTTGTGTGCACTGTTCAGTGCGATGGACTGGCACACCATCCAGGGTGTATTCTGTCCTCAAGCCTAGTGTTCCCAGGATAGGCTCTGAATTCACTGGGACCCACTGGACTGTGAGTGAGGAAATCTGTGTAAGCTAATTATGGTATTTTATATTTATGTGTATTTGTTCAAGGTGATTTATATAAAAATGACATTTTCACTTAAGCCCAGAAAATAATTTGAGAATAATCTAATTTATTCAAAATTTATCTTTACATGAGCCTTAGTTTGGGCCTAAACAATTTGTATAGCTAAAATAAGAGAAGTAACCATAGGCGGCAGACTGCATTAAGCTCATGTTCAGAGGGTTGAGTCTAAATGGATACTTTCTTCATATATTTTTAGTTCACGTGACTGGCTTTAAAGCGCACAATACTCACACAACCAATCCATAAAGCCATCACCCAAATACACACAAATCCATGAAAACCATAAACAATCACATAACCGCAAACGTTATAACAATACAGCACATAAGACTTAATGCATTTTCTATCCCATTAGCGAATATTACTTACCCATGACACAATACTAAATAAATTGAACTCATCATGGCCTTGTTTTGACCCAGGATAATTAAATTACATAAAGCATCCAGCTCATACCTCACTCCAGAGCATGTGCTTAGAGCAACCCAGGAAGAGGAATGGTTCTTAACACTTCCATGATAGAAGCAATGATGATCCTATAGAGAGAGAGAGTCAGAAAAAAGAGAGACAGCATTAGGAATCATGAACAGGATTCAAATCAAGGCTACATTCCTCAATCTAGGCTGTGGTCCCTAAGTCCTGTCCTAGTGAATCAGCGCAATGCATAGTTTGGTGTTTTTCCTGCTTAAAGGCAGCATCACTTGTATGATTTATAAATCAAATGGGATTATCAACCTTGTTTTTCCATGGACATGCTTATTCTGTCTCCAAAGTCAAAGCATCGTCCTTTGCCCCTTTAGGTAAAATCCCTCATAATAATCATTCTCTTGGGTCTTCTACCAACATTTGGGAAAAAATGGCACCACCTTAATTTTCTGAAACAGATCCAGTGCGTGGGCGTCAGTCATTGGCTATTTAAAGGGCTCATTCAAACGATTAGACCGTGAAATTAGCTCATTTATTTGAACAGAGAGGAAGCAAGGCGGGACACTCATGCACAGCGGACACACAAATCAATTGTCACTGGAGACACGTGCTGACAATCGGAGCTGCTGACAGTCTCATTGGCTGTTCTGCAGCGGCAGGAGTGTATCAGGTTAATGCCGCATGTCTAGTACTGACTGCAGGGGCGCTTAAAGGATTCTAGTTAAGGTTTTGGTCAGGGCTGGAAAATACTTAGAGGAGTAATCCTTCATTACTGTACTTAAGTACTATTTTGGAAGATTTGGACTTTACCCAAATATTAGTAAAACTGTACACTACAAATCTTAAGTAAATTTACTTTTAACTAAAGTAAAACATACTTTTAACTTCTTATATTTCCTTTCAAGTACTCATAAAAATTTCAGATGCCATGAGATACTGTTCTTGACCAGTTGCTTTGCCAATCAGATTCATTCGCACTTATTTAAATGAGTGTTTTTTAAATGCATCCACTCACAAGAGTGATATGAAACAAATGAAGCTACACACAATTGCGCTAATTGTTGTTTTTTTTTGCGCTATTGTTTTCTTTTGCTGGATTTAGCAATGATTCATACAGGATGACCTGTGTCTTTTGCCTCTCATGTAAATGTGAAATCTAAAGAAACACACTGAGGTAAGTTAACTTTAAGTTTTCTAGCTATTTCTTTTTGTTGTTGTTGCTAATGCCACCTCATTCTTTCACAGCTAACAAGCTGAATTTAATTTCGTCATTGTTTTTTCCCTGTGCTTTTGGTTTTGGGGCTGCCTATGATTTAACATTCTTTTCTTCTTTAAGTGGGCCTTTCTGAAAAACAATGACAATATAGTAGTTATACGTTCATGTGTAAAGAATAATTAATATAGGGGGGAAAAATCAGCGCATCCTCACGGTGGAAAAACAAACAGTAGTGACAGAAAAACTTAACGACTTGTGGAGGCTTTTATGTGAGGCAGCCGTGGTAAAGTGCCTGACAGCTACAACCACAAGGTCACAGACTCTGAATAGCCAGTAACAGTGTGTGTCTTAAAGCATAGTGAGATAGCAGGGAAGATATTATCAAACTTCCAATTTCCTCGCCTAAAGGTGCTGGATAAACCTGCCAATATTCGGCACAGGCTGTGAATCTAAATAGCAAATGTGTTAACATGCTTAAAATGTTAATGTAGTTAAGTCACATTTCAGAGTAGGTTCATTACATTCTTTTCCGCAAAAGCAGGCGAATTAGAAACCGAACTCCTTGGTAATTTAGTATCATATTAGCTAATTGAAAATCAAGTGAGATTTGAAGACATGGAATTGCTTTGGGGTTTGTAGGCTTAGATACACCCACAGCACATAACCATGAAGAGGAAGCTGAGTCAAACCAGTGCATGCAGCATAATTATTTGCTGTTGGAGTTACAGACTGGATAAATCAGGGACTGCTGCAGCTGTCATGTTTGTCTCATAAACTCCTTATCTCTCTTTTTAGAGTCACCCCGCTGACAGGCTCAAATGTATTAAAATCGGCGACACATTCCAATTAGCAGCACTAAATTGGAAGCACCACATGTTTAATGTGGATGATATTTTCTTCAAAATGAGACCAAGACCTTTTTAGAAAACAAGGGCAGTGGCTAACACTGAAAGAGAGACTGATATTAGCAGCTGGGATTCCTCCCCAGCTTCGTCTACCAGCCGAAGCAGATGTTTCCTAATAAAGAGACAGAGCTGTACTCAGGAAGGCACACAATATTAAAATAATGACTGCCAGCCAAAGGTGCGCCATTTAGTTCCTGTCTTGATTTATGCCAGCAAATTAGAAGAGCTCTGAACAGTCTTTAATAACTACACCTGACATATGCAGCTCAGTTCTGATAATGAGTGACTGTGGCATAGCCGTATAAACTGCCAAGCGCAAGCTTCACATTCAGTTGATTTTCCCTGATGTACGACTTTTTCATTAACATTTCTAATGAAAGGAACATTTTTGCTGAATAAGTAGGAATAAATGTACAATGGGTTTCTTTACAGACTGTTAACTAGTGTTAAATCAGTTAGAACCTGGCAGAATGTTAGTTTGATAGTTTAGTTTATCAAAATTAGAGTTGTGAAGGACCTTCTTGCTGTATTTCAGTCTGCTTTTACCTAATACTTTAAGCTCTCGAAAGGAAAATCTCTACATTCTACTCACTGCACTTTCAAACACTACATCACTACAAGTCTTTATAATTACATATTTGAGAGATTAGGAATAAAGTAGTTGTTAGTTAGCCTTAGCTAATGTTTTCTCACATTTCTGGTGAAAAGTTGTTGAATTTATTTCAGTAACAATTATCAGTGTGTGATTGGAGGCAGATATCTCAACCTGAGTGAAGAATCTGAAGGTGTATTTCAACTTTTATCAGATATGTAGATGAGCAATTGCACTTTCAATTGAGTATTTAGGAATTAGAAGTGCAAGAATTTAGGTACTTTTCCCACCTCTCATTAAAACACACACACACAAGGTTTATCTGGGATCTCTGAGACTGAACAGAATGATAACAGAAAATGATCACAGAACACAATAGAAAATGGGATTTATTAGAGGGCTCATTTGCATATTTTAGACTTCAACTATATCACTATGCAAAAGCCAATAATGTAGTAATGACTGAAGAATGACATATTGAACAGCCCTAATTTTTACCCAGTGCATCAAACAAAATATGAAGTAAGGAGTAGGATTTAAAACAAACATAACTGTAAAGTGGTTCTTTTTACTTTCAGTTGGTTTCTTATTCATTTTCTTCCATTTTCTTTTAAATCGAAGCTTACGGATAACGTCTTGTGCAGCAGCAATCTGTCCACTGAATATTTCACTCATAAATATGCAAAATATGACAATATGATCATTTCATATTAGATTGAAATGTTTGAGCCATACCTTAAAAATGGAGCACTATACAGACAGAGATTTTATTGTACTTTGCTGATGTTTTCTTTAGTAAATTTGGAAATGGTGATCAGTTGAATATACTGTGGCGACGAATCTGAATGAACAGACTTTTTCTGCTGTTCTGAGACTTTTGCAATGGCACTGAGGCAGGATCTGTGCATGATGTGCTAAGCACTTTGCATCGCTTTCTCATCTTAATTGAATCTGGCAGTTCACACCTCACCAGCATACGACAGGAAGATAGTGCCTCACACCTTTCTGCACAAGTGTGCAATAAACTGTACCAAATAAAGCAGCACTCTGCAGCAAGAGAATACTGAGAAACAGGCAGTGACAAAAGTCGCTGCTACTTTGAACTGTGTGTTTTTGAAGTAAAAAGGGGTTTTCAGCAAAGTAGGTTGCCCTTTGTGTCATTCAACATTCATGGCTGATATGCGAATGTGTGTGTGTGCGTGTGTGTGTGTGTGTGTGTGTGTGTGTGTGTGTGTGTGTGAGCACAGAGCACGGGATGCTGTTTTCCAGCTAAACGATCATACCATCATGTGGCCTAGCATGTGAAAATAATGCCCTTGGGAAGAAGAAGGTAGAGAGAAGCACAAAAACAGACAGACTGAAGAGTGAGAAAGAGAGAGAAAAGAAGAGAGAGGAAGAGGGAGTAAATCTTGCTTACAGTGCGACTGTTAGTGTAGGTAACTGGCCAGCTGTCTTCATAGTGAGTCTCAGTGAAGTCTTTAGCCAGAAGTTCCCTAAAACACACACACACACACACACACACACACACACACACACACACACACACACACACACACACAAAGACAATAAAGACAAATGTTTAATTTTGACTCAAAGCATTGACACTGAAAGCATTGCCAATATATCACTGTGTTCATTTCCTCTGGTGAAACAGCTGTATCACTCACGATCTTGTTGAACATATTTCCTCTACAGCAGATGGCCAAGTAAGTTGCAGATTAATCTAAAGAGGTCTCTCAGCAACCCATGTGATTTTCATCAAAACCCTTAGCTAGAGTAATAATATGTTTTGCTGGCTTTGCTCTCCCAGCTTTCTGCAGCCAAATTCATTAGACACTGTGGACACTATGGACACTAGAGAAAAAGAGGTTACACTTGCACATTTCTGACAGGCTGGAGATTCACTTGTGCAACAGAATTAGATAAAAAAAAAAAAAACACTTTGGCTCCCTGAGCTACAAAGCAGATCAGCGATTCAATTTCAGCCACCAAGGCTTCCATCCAATGGTGTGTCAAGGTCTTGAGACATGGAGAGGCAAAGCAGTAGAGACAAAATGGAGGCAACATTTAAATATGTATGGAACATGGTTGCATTTGTTTCTTGATGCAAAATGAGTGACCACAAAATGACATTACGATACTGGCTTCATAAAGATTTAGTCAATTACACTGATGTGATTTATTAAGTCTGCAAGAATGACATAAGACTACTAGACTTCTCTGAGAGGTCATCTGAGGTTAGAGTTGCGGTAGCAAGGCTTATTTCAAGAAAAACAACCCTGTGCCATCTACAGTATACAGTCATTACCCTTCCTTCTACTCAATAAATCCTCTCTTTAGAAGTGTTATCTTTCTCATCATGCTTTTTCACAAAACACATAAAACTTTAAGCTAAAGTACAATCACACGGTATTCAGGCTGCAGAATGCGGAGGCAGAGAGAGCGGAGAACTTGTCAAGAATACGGCATGACAAAAGTGAAGCTTGAAAACTGTGCGTGTCTGGTCTGCAGCCTAATCCCCACATTAACCTGCCTTCCTCCTTTCTCTCTCACACACACANCACACACACAGTGACGCTTGCTCTTGATTAGATATGAGGGCTAAAGTCTAAAAATCTAATATCCAACAATAGCTCCACAATGAAACTATTAGGGCTGATTAATGCATTATATAATGAGATCTCATCAAATGTATAATAATAATAATAATAATAATAATAATAATAATAATAATAATGATGATGATGATGTAGGGCTAATTATCACAAACACACACAGACACTTAGAGGCAGATAGGCAAGTGTTTCAAATCTATAACGCTCTACTGGCTTAACGCCGTGTTTCTGAATACCAAACATGACAAAACAGAAAAGCTGAAACTCTCTTGTTCAAACCAAAAAAAAAAAGCAAAAAAATGTGTAATCTGTCATTGTTTAATTTGTGCCTTGATTAGACAACATATGCTTAACTGTTCTACTTTTAGTTTCTCCTCCAAAGGAGTTTTGGACAAAAAAGGATGATAGAATAAATAATCCATCTCATGTTCAAGCGGCCTGAATACTCTCAGCCCAAACGTAGATTAAATCTAGTGGGTGTTTCACTCCGTGTACTCCCCTGACTCGACTAGAAAGAAATCAGCCCCAGCCTCGCCTCTTCATATCATTCTGAGTATTTTTCTAACAACAATTGGTGGTGCTGTTGTGCCAAAAGAATCCCCATGAAGACATGTGGTAACAACAATCTGATGTAAATGCCAAAAAAAAAAAAAAAAAACTTGGATTGATATCTTTTTATCCTTGAAAGACCCTGCTAGCTCATTTATACCTGCCTGTATACACACTGTAGAACAATCATGAACACGCACACACACACACATACATACACACACACACGTACCCTTTCATGTGTGCCTGTCAAGCACCAAGCTGTTGTAATTGCAGTCTCTGGGTTGTGTTTGGCATGGCAAAGGGAGTGATAGATGGCTTTTTGGCTAAAGCAGCGCAGCATCTGCATGGTGCCCATTCACCGCCAAAGTCACAAATAAATAGGCATCATAAGTGCAGCTGGTAGAGGTTGGAGCAGAGGCGTGCCCTAAAGCCCCTCTGCACTAGTCATTACCCACTAGCGCTGAAACTAATGGAAACTAAATTATACATTACAGGACATTCTACCATAAGCGAATGACAGCTAGTGTTAGGCAGCTGGACCAGCCCATTGAGTTACATGTGTATGCCTCTGCACGTTTGAGTGAGACCAACCCAGAGAAAGAATATCCATTTCCTAAATACATGGTTGTATCTGAAAAGTGGTCCTTCATAGAAACACAGTAGGCTTAAATCCACCGTGCTTTTTTTTTTTTTTTCTGCTGTATGAAATTGCGTTTCCGTTTTCAATCTTTCCAAGTAGTTGAAGCTTCCACAAGAACACCACCGAAACAACACGGAGTGAAATCATATGGCACTGTGAATAGAAGTCTGAAGCTGTCAGGAACTGTAGCGCAGAATAAAATAAATCTCACCACATGAATAAAGCAATCACCCAAACAACATGATCATTAGCATTCAACAAATGACGAATAAAGGTTCATTGTCAGTCTGGTGTCGTAATACAGACTACCACTGTGATTCTGAAAGGAAATGTGTGTGTGCACGAGGGCATGCAAGTTCACATAAAGTGGAGATCTTTGACATTTTGAACAGCACATGCTGTTATTCTGTCTACAGATATTTATAATATTTCCAATTCAATTCTTATTTTTAATGTCATTTTCAGGATTATACCCAACACAACCACTCTAGATCGTTCTCCTACACCTAACCTCTTACACGTAACCCTCTAAGATCTAAATCTAATGACACCAAAACACGACCCGTGAATTGCATCCTGAATCAATAAGACACAACAAGACCTGCTATATGCAATAATACCATATATTAGCCAGTTTTCAATGCCGTAGTAATTACTTAAACACTACACCTACTGGTTTAATGGTCAACTCCGCTGATACTAAAGCTGCATGAATTTCACCTGCTCTCAGCTACACAAAAGCCCAGCAACTCTCCTTCAATTAGCCTTGGCTTAGTGCAGAGAGAGTGTGAGCTCCCAAAGGCATGTGGGTAAACAGCTACGTGCTCACCAAACACAACCAGAGGGGAGAAAGAAAATAGCAATAACAAGCCCTTCACTACTGAGAGCATCAAAGCTTCAAATTGTGAAGAGCACAGTATCGTGCTTCGCCTTCTGCCCACATATGCTGTCCTGTGGCGTTCACGCTGATTTAAGTCCGGCTTCCCTTCTACCAATCCAATGCTTAACCTTCAAAGAGAAATGGCCAGAATGTTCTCGGAACAGCACAAACACGCAAAAAATCTACCATCACTTCAGTGGGTTTGACTGTATAGACCAGAGGTGTGCATTGGGACTCAGATCCTGCTGGACCCAATAAAAAGGTCACAGGAGCGGGAAGGTCTTTAACTTTCTTACAGGTAAGAGTGGGAGGTTAGATATGAAGCTTGTGGGACAATGAAAAACCACGTTCAATAACATGGTGCTCACACGGTGCCATGTGACGCATTTCCTGCCTTTTTATTCATCATCAGTAACTGCTTTAACCTGTTCAAGGTTACAGTTTTTTAAATTACTAATTACTAAAACAGAACCAACAATTCATCTGAAAGTATTAAGCAGGGAAAAACAATAATAACGGCAGGAATTGGATTAAATACCCAGTCCTGCACATACCTTTGGTTTAGGTCTCAATGTTGTAACAACTTGGGGGTGGGAACTTTGACAAAAATATCATACAGTATGCTATGATATACATAATGCATCATAACATATAGGTTTGCTATATTATATATTGCTATAATATTTTAACATCAATCACAGGTTGTAACTGTTATTAAAAAAAAGTTAAACATCAAAACATAGCCTCAATATCTCAGAAAAGTGTGTGGTGACATAATATATCGATATTGATATTAAATCATCATATTTCCCAGCCCTAGTAACAACTGGCAAAATAATTAGATCACCTGAGCAGATGGGTCGTTCTAATTAACAAAGCTGTTTATCATTTTTTATGTGATTTTTTTTAATAAGCCTAACTATAGTTCTGATAAAGCGTTCATATACTGCTGTTTTCCCTCCTACGCTGAAATCTGACGACAGGCTTTCACAGGAATATCTCTGCAAGCCAATTGCTATTTTCTAATAACACACTTACAGTGAAATACACATCTGAATTAGCATATGGTACATATGGAAGAACGAGCCCTTGAGCAACCACAGTAATTGGCAACGTCTTTGTGCATTTTAATGCATCTTGTAAATAAAATGGCTGTAGAAGAAGATACAGTTATGTATATTTCATGTATTGTGTTATGCTTAGTTGCTCTTTTTTTTTTTACAGCCGCCCATAATATTAGAGCCTATAAATCTCTCGACTAAGCAAAAATATTTACAGTATGTTTAGCATTCATAGTACCTACATACTCGATTTACATTCAGATCACTTCTGATGACTTCACTTTTGGCCTACTATTACACGCACCAGTGGTGGATCAAACTTTCCAGGTTAGAAACAGCTGTTTTATTCAGGTGGAATGGTAAGTATCTCTGGCCGCACTTACTTTTTAATGGATGTAAAGGTATTCTACGCTGAGCCTGGAGCTCAATGTTTCGTGTGCTGCGCACAAGGCGATGCCTGCTGGTGAATTACACACTGCTCTGCTGATGTAATTCCTTTTAATGTGTAAACTCAAGCCACACAATGCTGCTTAACTGGACACTGTTTTATGTGTGTGCCTGTGTGCATATGTGCTGTAATCACTACATTTCTCCTGCTAATGATGATGCTGATGATCAGTCCATTAGAGAAGGGAAGAGAGAATGAGAGAAATTAAGGTTCAAAAAGACTGAGTGTAAGTCAAATTCAGCTTTGAAGGCATGAAGATGGGCTGAGAGAGAGAGAGAGAGAGAGAGAGAGAGAGAGAGAGAGAAAGAGAAAGAAAGAGGAAGGGGAAGGGTAGTGAGAATGGTGTCTTGATGAGAAGTTCCTGATTACTATCCTGAGTATTTCTGCGTGTGTCTTTCTGTGTCTATTTTGAAGCACTTAAGGAGTCTAGAAGACCTGTCCATTGGGCTTTGTAGTTTAATTTCTTAGTTTAATCACAAAAGATTCAAGGACAGTTTGTGTGTGTGTGTGTGTGTGTGTGTGTGTGTGTGTGTGTGAGAGAGAGAGAGAGAGAGAGAAAGAGTGTGTGCCAGCATTAAAAAACAGGTGCACTTCAACAATCAGCCATTTGAAATGACTCACCACAACCACCCTACCCTGTAATGCGTTACCTCCACCAAACTGATGAATGCCCTGAGAGAACCTCTTCACTGTGCGATTGTATGAGGTTAAAGCACTGCTCTGTCAAATTCCTATTTTACTTATTTGAAGAAAGCAAAAAAAAAAAAAAAAAAACCCACCCTCCATCTCGCCGTTTTTCTATTAATAGGTGGATATGAATCAGAACAACAAGGAGAGTAAATCTTATTTTAACAGCACAGAGAAAAACGTTGATGGTAAAAAGGTATAAGCAGGAAGTCTGTGTGGGTGTTTAAAGAAAACAGTTTCGATCACACATGCACCACTCCTGGGGAACCACAGCCCGGATGTTGAACCACCACTCACCACACACACACAAGGTGTGTCTGTCTTCACCTCTAACTGAAGATGTGGCCAAAATGATGGCAGCTGCAACGCGAGGATTCACACAAAGTGTCTTCCCACTGACACAAATAAAGAAACAAACAAAAAAAATATATATATATGTTTTACAATGTGGGTGTGAAAAAGCTTATTTCTTTGTGCTTGTATCACGTCTCCTGGCACTCACACTGTGGCATGACAAAAAAAGGTTCCTGTGTGCTCCCTTTCTCTTTTTCTTCCTCACTCACCCTAAAAAAAATCTTGAAAAATAAAAACCTCTAAAAGGCCTAATTTAATCCTTTATACTCTTTTAGGATATGCCATAGATTTGACAGCTTTGGAAGGAGATTTGATGGAAACCTATACATTGCTGGTTTTGTCTGTCAGCCTGTCAGCTACGTTTGAACGACTGCTAATTTTATTCCCATCTGGATTACTGAGCACATGTGCAGTTTTGACAGCTCTGTTAGAAGTCAAAGTGATTGATGACAGAATATGTGAACGTGTTCTGCAATGCACCGGAAGATCACTACGTCAAATTTTGATAACATGGTAGCATTCTGCACAATTACACTGCACAATTAAATCAGCTTAGCATAAAAAAGGACAAGAGAGGCTGAGCAAGCACATCACACATACACTCACACGCACACACATACACATACACTCACAGACACACACACACTCACACTCGCACACAAAATGACATCCTGCACAGTTCTTCTTTTTTTTTTTTTTTTAATTTTGTCAAAACATGACTCATTTTCAGGATTTAGACCTAGCAAGGACAGCTGTAAGATGTTTGAAGGGAAAACTCAGCCAATTGTGTGTGTGTGTGTGTGTGTGTGTGTGTGTGTGTGTGTGTGTGTGTGTGTGTGTGTGTGTGTGTGCGTGAGTGTCTATGTGAGAGAAAGAGTTTAGAGAGTGACAGAAACACGGAGTGGGGGGGGATATGTGACGAGAAATGACCTAGTGACCCTCGAAGGGTATTACATTCCTTGCCTCCTTAAACAGTACCATCTGTGGGCAATCACTTTAGCTCACTTAAAGCTGTTAGACTTAAAACAAAGGCTGTGTGTGTATATGTGTGTGTGTGGGGGGTGTGGGGTGTGTGTGTGGGGGGGGGGTGAGTAGAGAGGAAGATAGAGCTATGAAAAGAAAAGAAAATATAAAGGCAAAGCAAATGTACCCCCTTTTCTCCTCCTTTCTCCGTTCTCCTTTTTCTCGCTACTCTTCCAGGCTGCCAGGCTGAGACGTGGCAGGATATTAGGAGTGGGTGGGGGAGGGGCTCGGCGGGATAAATGCCGCCGTGCTAACAATACAGTAAGTTTGCTTGACTGTATGTCTACTGTCTTCATGCTAAAACAATCATATGTGTTGTTCCACAATGAAGAAAATCAACCACAATATGTTGGATGCGCTGAGCTTAATGTGCACAAGGCACTCAAAATCTTGAGTCACGTCCAGAGACACAATGCTGGAAGAATGGTAAAATCTGACCGGAAAGCTGTGTTCTCGTTCTGGCAACGACTTTACACACTAGAGTTACAGTTTGTACTGGCAGACAAAACACTATTCAGTTTCAAGTATACCCAAGGACGAGAACCCATTGTCTGTATATGCCACTCTTATGTTCTGCTTTAGCCATATTTAAGGTACTTTTGGGACTTGTTTAGATTTCTAAACTCATTTAGATTTAGATGGAGATTCTGGGCAACACATTGTACTGTCTGCATTCAGATGAAGCACTATCTAAAAGTGCAACAATCTGCTACAACAATGTGTTCTTGCAGTCAATTGTTCAACTCTTTAATATGGAGGCACAGATGGAGAAGAGTCATATTACACAAACACCAGCTGACAGAGGAACAGAATCAGCCTTATAGAGAAGAGACTGAAAGAAGCACATTGCCCCACAATGAGTCAGTCGTGTTGGGCCAGACGTGCAGATGTTCTTAGCCTTCATAAACAGCTACTCATTGTATGCTGAACTCAGCAAAAAGGAAAACACAAGCGTTTCCTAACCTCTTTGGCACGTGTCTTAGCATTGAGCCTGTTCTAGGAAGTTGTCCTGAGTCAATAGTATTGCAAAACACTTAAGCTAAGAAGCATTTATCGGTTAATTTATTTGCATGAGTGCTACTTCCTCTGCCGGAGAATTAGTGGAGACTGATGCACTCATTAGCAGAGATGGATGAACTCATTGGCACCTTTAGAACTACCACATCCTTCTGTTCTGCAAAGCATGGAGTTAAAAAAAGCAGCATGCTCTGCAAAAGGATAAGAGTGTACCATACCGTGTATCATACATTTCAATTAGAAGTTCTCAATTCATTACATCTGCATAATAAAGTAGGTTATTCATCCTAAAATCAGTTTATTTTATGAGAGGTGTAATAAACATTCAAACTTCACGCTCACACTCCCACTACTGAAAAATTACTGTGCTAATTTAGTAAAGTAAATAAAGTAACTTCCTCTTTATCATCAATCAGGAGAGGCTCCTGGGGTTAAACCGAACTTCTACTAAGCACGCTAAATTTCAGCTAAATTTCATGACCTAACAGGCTAGCATACTAGCTGGTGCTAATAAGACACGCACAATCACAGAGAGACTCGCCGCTGAAACTCGCTGCTGAAAGAAATTAGTGCACTGATTGGGAAGTTCATACCTGCAGTTCTGAGACCACTAGGTATACAGAAGAACACAGGATTCAAAAACACATTTGAGCTACAGAGCTGCAGGACTTTCACAGCATAACTAGCTTCAGACATGCCACCTTGAGTCACACCAGCAGGAATGCTGGGGCTTTTATGCGAAATTGGTCTAGTTCTGAAATAACAAATCAAATGTGCAGCTTTTGAGATGTAGAATGGGAGGAATTTTGAATTGGCAACCCTGCACAGCAATGAATTTTAGCAATGCTTCAATGTTGTTACATTCTAATACACAGCTTTTTGCTTCATTGTATGAGTACCCAGAGAACATGCAAACTCCGGGCAGAGGCAGGAATCGAACACCCAATCCCGGTGGTGCGAGGCAAAAGTGCTAACCACTAATCAGTTGAAAATGGAAACTTAAGACATTCAGGTAATGCTTATTTTTGCTTGTATCAAACGTATCATATAAAATTTTAATTTTGCATATCATTACACCCTTACAAAAAGTCACTTATTACTAAGATAAAATATTAATCTTAAAATAAGCCAGTATTTAGATATGGAGATATAGAACATAGATGTGGCATTTATCAACACAAAGACAAAGAATGATCTTAGTTCTCTTTTCTCTGGTGTGATTTTAAAGTAGGCCCGGCGTAAATTGAACCTATTAAAATGAACCCAACCCCCAATGACGACGAAAGGCCTGGGGGACACTCAGCCTATCCTCTCATTAACTTAAAGGTCAAGAGGATCTACAGAAAGAGGGGCTGTAAATCCCCACTGGAAAATAAATCCCCAAATAATAAATATCTTCTAATCCTATCACTAGACCATCTATACATTACTGGTTACATCATTTAATTGAATTTATGAGAACTTTTATAGTTCCAAATCCTAGATTAACGACAAATCTTAATGAAAGACTTAATGCACATTCATGTCACACAAAACCTGTTCTGAAAAACACACCTGTGTCTATATTAAGTAATAAATCGCTTGATGTGGCACAGACACACTTACACTTTTATGCACATTAAAAAATTCACCCCAAGCCTGCATGTTCCACCCCTTTTCCCTGGTAAACTGGTATAAAAACTGGAATAGGAAGTATTTTCCTACTGCCCTGTATGACTGAGACTCAGGCTGATGGGATGCTAATGGTTCAACAAAGATTGTGACACGACGCATCGACACGACGCAATTTACAGCCTGCAAATTCAGCTGTGATTTTGAAGTGACTGATAGTCTGATTACCCTGGATTTCAATGCCCAACACGCATTATACGGTATATGGTACATTTTATATATACACAACCACATTATAGCAGTTAAAAAGAGCACTTCAGTAACTTTCAAACAACAGCATCCCCGTGTCTCTGTAATCTACAGTGCCCGAGAAAGAAGTCACAGAAACCGGGCATTGTAGCCGACCTTGGAGCTCTATTTCTGCTATGCAGCTCATTATGTTTCAGTCGATCAAGTCCCCAGATCAGACATTTTGGTTATTCAATTAAAATTCTACATTTTTAAATTCATCATTAAGATATGGTGCACCTGTAGTACATTTTGTTTACGTTTTATTTATTAAATATTACAATTTTAATTTATTTAGTTATATACAGACAAAAATGCACATTGTTTTGCATTACTTATTATACAGAAATAAAGAGTCAAATATTTTCTTCATTCAAATTTTGTTAAAATTTTATTTTTTAAATTTTAATTTGAGATTTTAATTGAATCGAATCGTAAGTGCTGTATTGTGAATCGAATCGAATGGTGACTGGAATGTATTGTTACACTCCTAGTTAACGGTAGATATTCTGTATATCAACCACCAATTGCAAGGTAAATTGGCCATTAACTAGCAAACTAGGAAACTAATATGGTAGTTAGTTAACTTCGTTGTTAACTAACTAAAAATCATTGTCATCCTACTCTACGACGACGCAAATCTTTGAGTAAATCCTGGTGCAATGTATATTCCAATCGAACATGATAAGCCATATCAGTGATTGTGAAGGTAATGTAGATGCTGATGCATGCTTTTGACACCTCTAGATTTTTGCTGCTGGAAGGGTAACCTTTGCAGGGTGACTTTACTTCTGTGACAAGAAGAACACGCTGAAATGAAAACACATGAAACGCAGTGAAAAGGAATTATAGAAAAAGTATGAACCACTTGAGGAATCAAAGAAACAGCTTGAAGTATGAGAACAAGAAGAGTTTAGAGGGTAAATAAACTGCAGCTGTAGTGAGTAGAAATCTGACAGACTCTCAAGCCATCCGGTGGAGTTTAACCATTTAGCTTGTGTGGCTCTTCGTTTCTCTTCATCATTCAGAAGCTTCTAGTTATGATTACCACCTTGCTGTCTACTATATTTGACACTGAACAAACAAAAACACTCATCATTCTCCCTATGAGTCTTAACTCCGCTCTCAGTTAACAAGAACTACAGCTCTTTGATGTTAGCAGAAGGATGCAAACATTTTCACCTCTCCACAATTGTATCATTTTTGCAAAGCAATTACGGAAATGTGGTAAATATGAAACAATACAATTAACAATGAAACAATACAATTAATGTCTAGCTATTCATCATCAATGTGTTAACATCAGTTAACATTACCTTAGACTGACAGCTGTGAATGAATTCTTCCATAAAGAATTTATATCCTTTCATCACCTAAGAATTCTTCATTGCCCAGTATTCTCTAACAAGTCTGGACAAACCTTCGAAGTTTAATCTCTGCAGTTTTGAAAAAGAAAATCAAAAATAAAAAAATTGGTACAAAATCTTTCCAGTGTGAGAGAATAATAAGGTATACTATTCACCTTATTATTATAGGTAATAGTAAGGTGTTAATGTGGTAAACAAATGTCTGTAAGACTTACCAGAAATGATTTTACTCTGTGTTTATGCACTTGTTTTTGTGAAAAAAGCACACTGAAACCACACAAGCCATAGGTTGAAAGTGATGTAAAAGCCTTTTTTATATACTATGGTACACTATGTAGGGTACATAGAAAAGAGCAAGCAATTTGGGATTCAGCCAATGAAAAATGGTAAACTGTGCATCAATTAACTGCCACACACTATTTACAAAATCTCACCAAATACAGCAAATTTTAACAAACCAGACAAGTGTACATGCATGAAATAACACAATATGCTTAAGAACAAATAGGCTACAAAAATTTTCTTCAGGGAGCTATACAAGCCAGATAGTTTAAATTTCCACCTAAAAAAAAAGCACTGAGCAATTTGTCATCTGGCTTCTCCAGAGATTTTGCAAATACTGTAATGTTTCAGGCAGCGCTGATCACCTCTCACTGTATTTATTTTGCTTAGGTGATGTTCCACACTGAAAGAAGTCTGTGAGCAGTGCCCTTTTTAACTTGCCACTTGGTGTATAAACAGAAAGCTAATGGTAACCACTGGCAATCAGTTATGCTCTCTGTTTTCTTTGATCTCCATGAGGTTCAGGAATTTCCTGCCAAAAATGGATGAACTCATTCAGTGAAATGAGTACTGCAGATCTTTACACAATCTACGTTTTCAGCCTTCATGCTTGTTTTGTCCATACAGCTGACTCATTTCTGCCTCAACAACGGAAAAGTTGTCTTTAATCTGCTATAATCAACATTGCCTGGATATACACCTCATGCCCAGTGTTTCTGGGTTAGGCTCCAGATCCACCTCAACCCTAACCAAGATAAAGCGTTTACTAAAGATGACTGAATGAAAGAGTGAATGAATGAATGAATGAATGAATGAATGAATACATTGGTACCTGATTGGTTCATACAGTCTGTGACACAGGATCACAGGTCAAGAGTCGAAGGAGACGAGGAGTATTCTTTTATCGTTTTGACGACGTCGCTGTTAAAAGTGTACGTGTAAAGACTGAGAACACTGTGGTCTGCTCGTTCAAATAAAACAAATAATTTAAAAAACTTTAATAATGTTTAGGGTAACTGTAAGAAGTGTGAAGCCCATCGATTTTTGTTTCCAAAGAACTGCTAAAATGACTGCAGTGTGGAGTAACAGATGGCTATATTTTGTGTAGAGGTGACCGTGAGGCTGGTGCAGGCCAATAATCTATGTAAATTTGTCCACAGTGTGCGAAAACAGCAAACACTACCACATCAACATTCAAACACAAACTACCAAAGTGGAGGTTCAATGTGGACAGTTTTCAGACCATTACATCTTCTAACCTACTCCACACAGTAACTCGTAATGATTTTAGAGTTTTGCCTTGCGGGAATAATATCAAAGATGGAGGTCAGTGGTTTAAAGCTCTCATTTGAGGTCAAATATGGGACTGACTGGTGGTTAAACCACTTTCTTCCCTCTTCCATTTCTCAAGACTGTCTTCTCTTACGCTTTATCATTTTCACTCCATGATCCTAACTTCACCTGGTCTCTTTTTTCTTGCTTAGATCACCCTCCTTCGCACTTCTAATCTTACTTATCATATATTTCCTATCTTCCCTTTCCCCGCTCCTGCCAACGTGGTTATATACGTGCTTATACTAATAGTGGATCTTCGTGGCAGGAGTTATAAAGGGGAACATGGATTAGCGAGAAGAAGACAAATACGAAAGACATTTCTAAAGCAGATACTGCTCCATGTGGGAAAAGACACCACAATACACACCTTCTTCCCATTGTGTGAGTGCATCACACAAATGACCCAATCTCCATTTAAATCACAATATACTTAACTTTACATGCGGACTAGGCATTGACTGATTTAAACAAATTTAATTTCTGAGGAGACAGATTTCATTTAAAGATAAGGGAATGGAATAAGCTCACAAAATCCAGTGTGAAAGTGATGTTTGGTCATAAGGAGATTAAAACTCTTTACCTGAGGTTGAAAATATTACCTACAGCACATATGCCATTTGATTATACTCCATAAATTGACTTGCTCACTGTAAACAGTCATCTAGTCAGTTATTTTCAAGGCCAGTACATGCACACACACACACACACACACACACACACACACACACACACACACACACACACACACACACACACTTTCTCTTTCTCTCTAAAGAGAATGCAATAAATGCCCAAAATACCATATGAAATTCATTTATATAATTTAATCCAGAGTATTAATTAAAAATTAAAATAGTATCCTATGCTTGTGGTTTAATCCTAATCTAAAATCCTAATGGTTTTATTTTGCCTTGTTTAGAACTTCAGAACTAAGCGAGAATGATTTGAAAAACATCTGTATTTGGAAAGAAGGGTTTAAGGGTGTCTCCACAGCCGCTCATGAATTTGCAATACTGTCTTGGTGATAGTGGAACACCGCACTGAAGTACACTTCAAATGAATGTTAGTTTTCACTCACAGGGAGAAGGACCCTTCAGCATTTAAGCTCAGGCATCAATTACCTCTACTGATAACACTTTTAGTGCTTGTGTACTTGTGATATATACTGAAAAATATTCTGCCCCAAAAGCCAAAAGTGTGGACTTTGGGATGGGGCACAACCAATGTGAATCCATGGTATCAGGTAACTCACAAATATAAATAATGAGTCACTGGTACCGTTAGAAGGAAGAATCACTGAAAATGAATACAAATTTATTCTCACTGATCACCTTTATCCTATGATGAAACATCTAATGGAAGTGCTCTCTTCCAGGATGAACCCGTCCCCATCCACAGGGCACAAGGGCTCACTTAACAGTTTGATGAGGATGATGTAATTCATATACTATGGCCTTCAGTCACATCATAATTTCAACCCAGTGTTAGACAGAGCCCTCCACCACCATCATCGAAACACCAACTGAGGGATATCTTTCAGAAGAATGGTGTTAAGTACAGTGATGGCTCAACACCCTACTAAGACATTTTTTGTATTGTTTTTTTTTCCTTTCCTCTGTCACCAGAATGTATACTGGCTATATAATAATAATAGATAGTTTTCAGGATAGTACAGGTACTGCACTGCTTATATACCGTATGCAATAAATAGTAATCCCTCTCCTCATCCTCATAAATCTCACAGTTTCATTTTTGGGAGAGTTCATTTTAAAAGCATTACTAACACGCTTGTGTAAAGGGAACGAGATGGATGAGGTAAAGTAAATATTATGTATTGACAGTGAGTTTCAGAAGGTGAGCTCTTATAACTTTAAGTCCACATTAGTAACAGTGGAGTGCTGTAGTTTTGCTGGAAATGGCATAGGAAGATTTGGAGCTTTACAGTACATGCAATCACATTATCTTTAGTAGCTTCAGTGTTTATTTATTGGAATGACTGCATTGTGTTGTGCTATATGTATTCTGTGCTTCTTATCCTTCACTAAGCAGCCAGATCTGAGAGCGAATTGGTCAAGTGTCAAGGGTAAAGGTTCAAGGGATGAGCATGTACACATTATGTACGTGAAGCATGTAATAATGCTGTGTGGCTCAATAAGTTATAAAGGCATACATAGACTCATTCACTCACATGTGCATTAGGGAAAAGAACTGCTGGGAATTGGCTTTGACTATATAGGGGTAGTGGCTGAAAAAAGATGTCTCCAGTTAATTCATCAAAAAGTCCTGGTGTTTTTCCCTATCCCCAGACCCAGCAAGGATGTGATCTAAATTCCTAGCCATTCCTCCATCCTCTTTGTCCTCTCCCTCCTCTTTTTAACATCTTCCTTTCACTTTGACCTGCTTGGGAAAATACTTTGGCTTTCTAAGCCCAAAAAAGGTTTTGGATGTTCCACAGCGGACAAGACAGTAAAGGATCACAAGGGATGACAAACACAACACAAACATTAACTCTGCCACTAATGAGAACCAAGAGCAGAAACGCAATTCTGTGTAGAATATTCCCCGAAGTCCCATTTTTACCAAACTCCATGGTCTGTGTGTCAGCATTTGGCTATTCAATCGGACTGTGATGGAGCTACTTGGCCTGTTTTTCCTTCCCACAGTAGAACAACAGTCATTTAACAACCTGTCTAATGTCCAACGCATTTACTGAACTGTCCAGACCACTCTCCCAGAACCAGATTAAATCCAACAAACTACCTCAGCTTCCTCCTATTGACATCTATTAGGAGCTGGGCTTTACACAACATTAGCATCAGTGTTGTTTTTATGAAAAACAAGAATTTAAACAAGGCAGGTCCTCCTAATACCGTATGAAATTAGATATATTTTAACTGTCTTCTTTAATAATATACTAAGACTAATTTCCTCAATCCTTAGTAATAAAGGAATTGTTTCATCACATGCTGGCATCACAGTGACAGCTGATCAATGAGCTAAACTCACATTGACAAGGAGTATGATACTTTCCTGTTGATCACTGAGGCTCTGTAGCCTAAAAGACTAAAAAAAATCCTTATTCAGTTGGGTGTGCCATGTGCTAATGTCTGGAAAAATAATGCTTGGTCAGTATAGAATATAACACCATGGGGCATGCTGCTAAAAGAAATGAATCAATGATTATGTAGTGTGATTATTTTGCTAAAACAGCACGTTTTATTCCTCTTACACCACAGACATTTAGCAACGTTAACTTTGTTTGTTCATTTATTTATTTATTTATTTATTTATTACTTTTTGTCCATTTATAGTTACATTTATCACTGTGGAACATCCATAAACCGAGTTAGTTCCTGTCATTTTTCATGTTATAACAGCAATAAAAAGTCATTCCCTCACCATTATCTTTTTTCTCTCTCTTGAAGTTAATAACACAAAGATTGCAGCTTGTCACGTTACTGAGGAACCACACTGTGCAAACTGCTCTGTCCTGATGACTTCCATGCTGGAAAACTTAAAAGTCTACCTCTGATTGTTCAAAGTGCTAATACTAGAGACTCCTTCCAAAAATACATCCACCAAACAAGTCGCAGTGAATTAGCTGTTACTATAAAATGATGCGTTACAGCCAGCACTACTGTGAGAAAGGTGTGTTAGAAAGTGAATAAACACCTTTTGAGCAATCAAATTCAGAACTTCAACAGTACTGTGATAGAAATGATCACGCTGCACGTAGTGAAGCTGAAGGAAAACTTACTGATTACGTTCCACTTCTAGTATTAGCTCCAGGTCCGCTGCTGAGACGAGAATCTCTCCCCTCTCTGGAAACTGATCCTGCACACAGACACGGTGATGAATACACATTGGTTTTGGGTTAAAATTCATAACAGATACGACGGCATTCATGTCTGAATAATCAATGATCAGCAGAATGTTTCGATTCCATAAATAACACTGTAATTGCACTAACGCTTCCACTGTTTAGGCAGCAACATATTGTGTTGCTGATGATGTAATTTACCATGAAGATTAATAATACAAGCTTCTCTCCACCTGCTATGGACTATGAGACATTGGCAGCAGTGTTTTGTAGATCGCAAGCACTCAGAATCCACAGAGAAAAATGATGTGTTAATCGTGTCATCCACCAAAACAAAACTGTCCTTTCCAAGGCAAAAAAGTGTTTATTTTCGTGCCAGCATAACACTTAAGCTCAGTCATTATGAAAAGAAAGGCATGGGGTTGTAGCCAATACATGAGCCCTAGCGGCTAGCTTTTTGCTCCTGTTTGCTCTATATGCACTGCATGTGGTTAGCTGTGCTAGCTGATAAAAAAGAGTGCCTTTGAGTAGGAGGCTGAGCGTTTTCATCAAACATGTATCCGTTTTCCAAGAACCCTCCATCAATAGACAAGCTTCCCCCTCCCCTTATTCCCCCTCCAGCCTTCTAGTCTAAAGTGAGATACAACAAGAGCGGAGGAGAAAAATGCTCTCGGGCCAGCAGCAACCAAAATGCCCAGAATGTTCTATAAACAGGCTCAGTATAGACATCTAGATAGGATGGGGCTGCAAAAACAAACAGGGATGAGTCTGTGCACGTTTTTAAGGATGTCTGGTATGTAAGTATTCACAGTACGTGCATGTCTGTGGTGCTCCTTTATTATTATCTTTCCAGGCTATTTTATAACACTTTATTTTTTTTTTGTGTGTGACTACATAACTGAGAGAACTTTGATATCTACAACACAGCACTTCCTGGGCCAATAATTAATACTGAGATATAAAATGAATGTCAATTTAATGTGCAGCAAATGCGGGCCTGAACGTTTAGATCTAAGCGTGAGTATTATTGAATGAAGAGCTTGGCTGTGTGGGATAAGGGGAGAGAAAATGAAGAGGTCTCGAGAGCAATTTGCGGCTCGCCGACTGGAGAAAAAGGTTGAGATGGAGAGAGAGAAGCCCCTTCCTTAGGCATGCAAACACTTAGTGATTCCGAGAGCCTCGCTGAAGGCGGAAAGAGAGGGGAAAGAGATGGAATGGAGGAGGTGGAGGCTGATAAGTGAGATGGAGATTACAAGTGGGTATCAAGGATGAAGAGAGAGTTGGAAAGTGTGTGGAGAGGCGGAGAGGACAATGCAATATTCTTTCATGCAGAAGTCAAGGTTTGAAGATAGCTCCAGAATTATTGGCACCTTTCAAAAATATATTGATTTATAGAATAAACGTTGCACACCGTGATTAAAACATCCTCTCACACAATTGCGGAAAGTGCTCCCTTTTCCTCTAATAAAAATAACTCTCATAAGAACATTTTAATAATAATGTTTTCCCTCAGAAACGTGTTGCACACTTACTGACATCCATAATGAATATTCAAAAAACAGTCAAACATTTTGGCCATGAACACCACCTGCATATCTGGCAAAAAGGGAACTGTATCAAAGACAAGCACCTGATACCCATTTCCCAAGATGGTGGTGGATCTGATCTGCGCATCTGATATGGGTTAGTTTTCTACAGGCTCATATGAAGACCGATGGCATAAAATTACATCAAGTACCAGAACATTTTAGCCAAAACCTGACTGCCTCTGCACAGGAAAAACAGCGAAGAATGCAGATAATTTGATTAATGTTTTACAGAAAACTATGCACTATTTAAGAAAACATTTTTATTTAACAAACATATACAGGCCCCTATATGTTTAAGCTCAAAATATCACACACTGCATGTGTTATTAATTTAATATATTCATTTCTGCTCGTTTTTATGAAGGTCGCGAATAATTCTGGAGTTCACTGTAGAAGATAAATGTAAGAACCACGTCATTTTAAAATATCATTTATTTTACATGCATGACTGGAAGGCATATTTTTTTATTAACAATCATTAAATGTGTTTTATACATACATGTGTCCTAAGCACGTGAGTTTCCTAATATTTACAATAGAGATGGATGAGTTATTACACAATCGCATTTGCTCTGTTCCCAGCACACACCCATTCTAATCCATTAAAAACAAGAACTGGAGAAAACTAATTTTCTCAAGCCCTCACAACAGGCAGTGCTGGAGCACGACGCACCCTGACTGATATGGCCCAATATTCTCTACTGCTCTGGGATAAATATTTATGTGAGTGGACTCAGTCAGTTCTCTCCTGACATGATTATGTCTGAATGACAAATGAATGAGGAACTCAGACTCAGGGAGTCTGGTGCATAGCACAAGGTGCCCACTGCCTGAGCGCTCCCACTGGGCTGCAGAGCAACCGTGCCAGGCTGAAAAACTGCACCCTGCTGGGTGCCTATGACAGCACTATCCTACCCCGACCCAGCTGGAGCTCTCACAGCAAGCAGGAGGGAGTGAGAGATGCACAACCTAGTCAAGAAAGGCTACGTACTATATGTAGAATAAACCGTATTCTTAAAAATACATTTATACATTTATACATATATTTCATTGAACATCCTGTGTAAATTCAATGCTCAAAGCAAAATATTTAATTAGAAGAAATATTGAAGTAATAAAGTCAGTGCAGGGTGTAAAGTTGAAATGTGGCAAGAATAAATCACCAACTTATGCTGCCTTAAAAGCATTCACAGTCATACCATTCTAGAAACGAGGAAAGATGCTTATGTCTAAGTGGTTTAAATGCTAGAGTGGACACAGGCCAGACCGTCTCAGAGCACCAAGCACACTCACATTAACACCTAACAGCAATTTAGCGTAGCAAGTCCACCTACTGGTAGGTTTTTGGGAGGCAAAAGGAAACTACAGAACCTGGAGGAAATCCATGTGGACACAGGGAGAACATGCAAACCTCTGCACAAGACAGTAACCCAAGCTCAGGATCAAACCAGAGACCCTGGAGATGTGAGGTGGCAACACTACCCGCTGCACCACTGTGCCACCTTTAAAAACGTTTGTCCAGTTGTAGGAGATTTTGCTGATTATGAGTCACATAAGTGGCTTGGCAGCCTGAATTCCTCTGATTCGGAGCAGTTATACGAGCCAACACACAATTTAGAAATACCATTAAAGCAATCAAGTACTTTAAAACCCATATCCAGGAAATCAGAATTTCTCTCCACTTTAACTTACACAGCCACTCGTAGGGTTGGTTCTTAAAAGCTTGTGCACACTTTCTAAATTCTGTAGTCTAAAGTGAATAAAGACAGGTAAGCAGATGATCTGTGAACAGATTCCAAGGAAAACTCAACAATCTGTTCAAATGTGCTTCTAAACAGGCCAACTGGAAGCCTGATGAGACACAATATCCCCTGGGACAAAGAAGGTTAATATGACCTGTCTGCCATTTTCTGTCTCTGATACTCCCAGATCAAATTTCCACACACACCCTATGACTTTCAGCCTTACCTGTACGACCATCATTCATACTTTGTCTGCTGCTGTCTCCAATGAGAATCTTAAAGTGGAGAGATGCAGCAAAAGCCCATGTTTTCAAAGACATTGAAAAATGAAGCCCCAGTTATCACCAGTCTCCAAAGTAAGGCTCGGGTCTGTGGACGGGAGTGTGCTTCAGGAGTTATAGGAGTCCTATTAGACCTCGCATGCTAATTTTGCTTCGCTTCTGTGCTTCCTCTTATAAGGCTTCAGATTACATTCTGGGGCATTAATAGTTTTAGGTAAGTATATACAAACCACGTCTGATTTTTCAGTGTCCTTGTTTTTAGAAGATCTTATCAAACATCTCTGTATATGACCGTGTTTGTCACTTTATATGACACTGAGTGTTACTCATGTCCTTTATACAGAGCATGCTGTTTTAACTTGACCAATGTAAATATTTAGCTAAGCCATACAAATACTCTCAAAATAGAGTATAGGATGTCAGAGCTCTCACTCTCTCTCACACAAAACACACACACACACCTTCTTCGCACAAGGTGTACTGACGACAGGCACAGCGGGACAGAATGAAAAACACTCCCTTTAACGAATTAAAACATTTCCAGAACTCTCAGCTCCATTCATGCTTTTTCAAAGGTGCACTCGTACAGAATTCCTGCGGCCCGACAGAAAAGGCAACTGTCAAATCGCTGCAATTCAAGTCTTATCACAGCTTGTCAGTCTTCTCCGAGTCAATATTTGCAGGTCTTTTAAATACCTTTGCTTCTTGCCGACTAGAAATGGAAAATACAATCGACAACCTTTTCATCTACAATATTTACTTACTATTTAACACAATTCGGTAGACTCATATCTAAAAAGAAACATACAATATCAATATGATGCAATCCAACCAAACAATCCTGAGCTGTTAAGGATTAAGGGCCTTGTTCAGGTGCTCCACAGTGGCTCTCTAGCAGTGCTGGGATTTACAAGCATTCGATTACGAGCTCAGAATCTTAATTATAGTGCTACTATAATAATATATATAAATGTTATCCTTTTGATAAATAAGGACTTATGCTAATGCATTTAGGTTCGTTCAAAATAGTAAAAACTCCACCTCTTTTAGTTCTCTCCTTAGAAATCATACCTTAGCAAAGTGGGTAATTCAGCCTGCCTGACGGTACAGCATTGAATAAAGAAACATTATGTCCTTCAGAGAGCTCCATCAGTCTCCGTGTATTAGTGCGGTGAATTCACTGGCTTCAATGCCACATTTTGCTCGTCAATTTATATAAGATTAGCTAGTATGCATTTAAGAGGCCTTTCAGCCAATGCTTACGCACTTGCATGTGGCCTATTAGTGATGTTAATGGCTTGGACACTGACAGCAATACTCAAAAATACACTTAAATGAACATACACACACACACATTCCCTCTCTCTTTTATTAAACAACATAGAAACTGTTCAATCAATGCTATCACTTAATAGATACTTCTCCTGTGAACAATAAAGAATTTCGTCACTTTAGCTGTAAGGAAGGTTTCTGAGATGTACATAAGGGCATTGTTTGGGCCATTGTTTGGGCCATTGTTTGGGACTTCATTCAGGAAGAAGATGTGGTATACTTCAGTACACCTGAGGCTACAGCAGGTACAGGCTCACCAAACTGGCAAACAGGCAATGTTTCTCCAGTGTTTCTTCAACTGTTCAGTTTTGGCAAGCCTGTCCACACTGTAGCCTCAGATTGCTGTTCTTGGTTGACAGGAGTGGAACCTGATGTGTTCACTCCCAAGGTTCGAAGTGTTGTTGTGTGTCCTGAGATGCGTTTCTGATCACCACATTTGTAAAGAGTAGTTTAATTTAGGAGTAATTTGATTAATTACTATAGACTTCCTGTCAGTTCAAACCAGTCTGGCCATTCTCCTCTGAGAGACTACATTGATTAAAACACACACACACACACACACACACACACACACACACACACACACACACACACACACACACACTTCAACACTTATTATGGGCTATTTTGCCTATATTCATTATATTATAATCCCAATTAAGTCCATTTCAGTTACAGGTTTTAACTACTATTAATTTCATTATCAGCTTTTGCTATTTAGTTAATGTTATCTGTTGTTATTTAGACCCAGCTAATTTGGACAAGTTAATGTTAAATTTATACAAATATATTCTATAAAACTATTTCTACTAGTTAAGGCTCAGTTAAGCTATAGCCCTATCCCCATGAGTCCCACTTCCCAGGTTTATTTTTATTTATTTATTTATTTATTTATTTTTGGAGAACTTGCATCCTCCCTTAAACAAGCCTTGTTGACTTGAAAACATTTGTTAGGTATTTTGGACTTGGAGTAATTTTAAACTTAACGGTTGATGGTTAATTGTTGACTAATGACCCCTGATGAACGGTCTGGTAAGAAATTGGCCAGAATTTACATCCCTGACACATGAACTCATTCACAATGGCTAGTCTGTTAGTATATTGCCAGATTTTAATGATGTTTGTTCTGCTCCAGCCTCAAGGTCTGGAGCACATTTATTTAAATTTGTCTGACACAAAAATACATGTATATCTCAAAGAAATCAACACTCGAGACTAGTGGGAAAATAATAGTGTCTTTATTCTTAGCTGCATGTCCAGAAGAGCATAAACAGAGCTGCTCTGAACATCAGAGTTTACGTGGTGCAACTTCAGACCTAAGCCAAGTATCACCTACTCTGAATAAAATGTCCTGGACAGCTCACAAAGTGTAACAAACTCCGAGGTTGGATGAGAAACGAAAACACATTGAGATGGAGAAAATTGAAAAGGAGACAGAGGAATGAGGAAGGGAAAAACAAAGACAGCCATATATAGAGATGGGAGAAGAGGAGAGGAGGTGGGGTGAATTAGGAGACTGTGGAGAAGAGGAGAAATGTAATTCTTTATGGGATTGCTGGTGTCAAAAGTGCTTATTTTTGTTTCTTGGGCCTCCTCCCATGTAATCTTCTGCTCACTTTCTCTTCTGCTCTCTCACTTTGGCTTAAAAGCACTCTCAGTAGAGTCTGCAGTAATGCTTATATATGATCACAGTTCTTCCTCAGATGAGTTATAAAACCAGTGGGGTGAAAAAGTGCACTGATAGCTTTCCCTCGCTTCTCTTAACCCATCCCCAACTTTCCTCCTGCTACTTTCTTTCTTTCTCTTCATCACTTTATCTCCTTCTCCCTCCTGCTTTCTTGCCCCCTGGTCAGCATTTCAGAGAGAATTAGGAAGAAAGAGAAGTGAAGTGATGCTGTTTCATATCAAAGAGAGCTCTAATGCCATCTGAGCAGCTACAAGATTGCAAACTTGCTGGCTTTTCAATTATTGGAGGTAAATGTTTATTCTATTGATTAGATCAAGGAAACAAGAACTGTTACAATATGCTGATCTTTATCATTCTGGGTCCACAGGCACCCAATAATTCCATATGAATGCAATCATGCCATGCTTTGATATATGATATTGTACTTCAGTACACTAATGATGTTCTTTGATGTATGATGATATTTTGGTGCACAGGGATGGTGGTACAAAATCAATGCGAGGAAATGAGACTACAGTCTCGTTTTACCCTTTATTTAATCATGGCACATAAGCCACATTTACATCCAATTTTATACAACTAAACTTAATTTCAATTTGACACATTAAACTGCAAAAACAAAACAAAAAACGCATCAGCTCATC
>CM074948.1:11030397-11049778 GCA_037577455.1 Pangasius macronema | reverse complement strand
CATCTTCAGCTCTGCTACCTCTAGCTCTGACTCCTGTCTCTTCCTCAGTGCCACTGTCTCTAAACCATAAACCAAGCATCACTGTAACTGTAAAAAAAAATTCCCATGGTCCACAGTGTATACAATGGTATATTAGGCACATTGTTTAAATATGTCCAATTAGAATTTGGCTATTTTTGGAGCCACTGAGAATTTTTCTTGAAATTTTCACCAACGGAACACATTAGGTCCAAGTGACTATTTATGTGCCTGCTTGTTTCTGAGTTATTTAGGTTTGGATTAAATGTATTCAATTCAAGGGACCAGTCAAACAAAGGCTCTGGGTTACTGATCAGAAGGTCAGGGGTTCAAGCCCCAGCACCACCAAGCTGCCACTGTTGAGCCCTTGAGCACGGCCCTTAACCATATCTGCTCCAGGGGTGTCGTATCATGGCTGACCCTGCTCTGACCCCAGCTTCCTAACAAGCTGGGATATGCAAAGAAACCATTTTCACTGTAATGTATATGTGACGAATAAACGCTTCTTCTAATACAGGCTAATAATAATTACAATGTATTTGATAAAGGTAGGTTATTATTTCCAACACTGTAATAAGAAAAACCATGCTGTGCTTGATGGACCTCATTTTCAGAACCACTGCCCTAATGCACTATAGTAAAAGTATAACAGTAGCATGATTTAACATTTGCTAACCATAGTTACCATAACGTAGCACAATAAAGTCACGGTAATATCATGGATTCGAATTTGACCATAGGAATTCATTTTCATGGAGTGTTCTCTTGTGAACAATACTGTGTTAAATAAATTATATTAGACCAATTTAACATTGAATCATGGATGCAGGAGACCAGAAAAAAATGTAGCTATGTGTATGAATTGTATCCTACTGGGTTTATGCATACCATAATTAAAATTGCAACGTTCTAATGAGTGAAGTCATTTTCATTGTAAAACACATACAGTGTGATGAACTCTGCCTCTTCATCACATTGCAATATATACAACTATACAGGGTCTCTGAAAAGAGCACACAGCAGAGAGCAATGTGTGAGCAATGTGTGAATTTCAGCTGAATGATAAGCGCAGAATGGGATGCACCGTAAATACACACAATAGTAAATCTACAGTGTAAATTATTGTGCTGAAAAATAGGAAGACATAATAGATGGGAAAATAACTGCAAAATTACATCCTCTATAAGTGCTTGTTACGTTTTCACTTTTATGGTGAGGTTGTGTAGGAAAAATAAGACCAGCATACAGAACCAGGCTCTGGGAGAACCAGTCATTTTAATTTAAACGGCCCATTAGCAAACTCTGTTCTGTCTTGTCCATGGTGGAAATATCTCATCTGACCCTATTAAACGTAGAGTTGTATATGATCTTGTCGCACATTCGTATGAGGCGTGTTGTTTTATTGTTGAGTTTGCGATATAAAAAATCATTTCATAACCAGGCCAAACATGTTGAAACGGGTCAAAGTTGCCTTTTTTATGCTGATCAGTTCCCCCTAATCAAATGCACTAAATATCAAGAGAACTGGCCCAGCTGATTATAGATCATTAGCGAAAGGGTGTGTGTTAATGCCTCATTTATTTATTTGTTTACATAGGTAAACAAAGCAGCCATCACTGATCTTGGTTGCCGTTAGGCTATTAGATGGGCTGGTTTAGGGCTGGGTGAAGTTAAATAGGCTGGAACCTGGATTATCAAATGAGAGCTGCAGTTTGTGTTGCATTAGGACTCATGCAGTAAGAAACCTCTGATCTCAGCTTTACACACTGGGTTAGCTTAACTCTAATACACGACTAAAAGAGGGTCCTAACTTGAGACATCATTCCACAGATGACTTAAAGTTGAAGTCTTGGCATAAGCTAAAAGTAGTTTACAAAGTTCACAGTTTGCTATACAAATGTTCCACACAAACATGTGCAATTGGCTTTTATACTTTAAATCGTTCAGTGTAATAGGCTATTTGTACGTGAGTGCACATCATATAAAAACGGATAGTTTTAGACCTGCTTATTAAGATTTTTATTACTTCGCTCTATGAAACCGGAACACTACAGTGTACCAGGCTATCGTAATCCTTAGCAGCTGTAGTAAAGACTGTAGTAGCACATGTAGAGGTAGGAAAACTGCAAAAGCTCCAGAAATGGAATATTCCAGATAAAAGGCCTTCATCTGGTAAGCAAAATATCCAAAATCAATAGATGTTTAAAGCTGAACATTCATTCCACTGGGTTTACTTCACTTCATTGCCACTGCAGAATGCTAACAAAAACATCATTAATGTTAGGCCCTTTGCTAGTGAAGTGTTTCACCACTACAAATGAGAACTCTTTCGATGGTTACTCAGTGGTTAATGGTCTGGGCTGTCGATGAGAAGGTCATGAGTTCAAATCCCAAGCACCATCAAGCTGCCACTGTCACTGGGCCCTGAGCTGCTTCAGGGCTGCTGTATCCTGGCTAACTCTGAGCTCTGACCCCAGCTTCCTAACAAGTTTAGATATGTGAAGAATTACACTATAATGTTCTTGTATATATGACGAGAAAGGCTGTCTTTCTTTAAAGCCGATTTTCTCTTTGGTCCCTGATGTACAGTTGATTGTATCTACTGGACATTTCCTTCTGCTTCAGCAGCACTTTTCGTCTACACTTCGTGGTGGACTTGTGTCTGAAATGTCATGATTTCTCTGGAGACGTATACTACACTGCTATTTTTAACCACTATTATAGACGCTCTCACTTGTGCAAGACTATTAATCAAGTTCAAATGATTCAAACACAAACAAACAAACAAACAGACATTACCAAATACAGTTTTAAACACATTAGTAATAAATAAGTCAATTGCATTTTTTCAAAATAAAAAAATAGTCAAAACTGCAACTGGAAAGATTTTTACCTGGCCTTGAGTGACATCTAGTGAATATTCAAGAATATTGCACATGTCTCAGGATTCAGTCATTCGTTCATCTCCAGTAAGTGCTGGATCCTGGTCAGGGTTGTGTGGATCCAGAACTTATCCCAGGAACACTGGGTGTGAGACGGGAATATACTCTGGATGGGAGGCCATGATGTTACAAATCTATTTCCCCTCCCCCAGGGACAGATGAGCAATCATGATTAAGCAGAATAACTCAACTGTCTTGAACAGACTGTAGAGCATCTGTTATGCACATAGTTCTTCAACTGAGGTATGTGAAGCACAACCAGGGGGTCCATTTTACTGAATTATTTACTGAATTATTACTTATATTTAAAACATTTGTTGCAGTGGTGATAATCCCAACCCAGCATTTTGGAAATTATTATGCATGTGGAATCTAATGACAATTTTAATAAAAATCTGTTCTGTGAGTGGACATTTCATAAATGAAAAAAAAAAAAAACTCCATTGGTCCAATAAATAGTCACCAAATATATTATACACATTTATATATTAAATATATTACACATTGCCGTCAGGTGTAAAATAAATAAATGAATAAATGAAAATTTTTTTTTAAGGGTATCAAAAACGTCATTGTTCTTTTGCACTAAAAAATAAAATAAAATAAAAAATAAAAAAATAAAAAGCACGGCACTGCTGCCACATGATTGGCTGATTAGATAAGTGCATGGATGTGCAGGTGTACGGGTGTTCCTAATAAAGTGGACGGTGAGTGTATATAATACATGTATAAAAGGTGTACTGAGGGTGTGTGTGGAATTTATTTTGCACTTTAAGGGGTCCCTGGCTGAAAAAACCTACAGAGGACCTGTGATCTATGGAATGATATATGGAGCTATGGAATAGTGAAATGAAAAACAACATGTTATTACGTTAAAAAATAAAAAATAAAATAAAATAAATAAAAAATAGTTAGTGTGAAAAAGATTATGACGCAATAATATTTTATAATCATAATAATGACTTATTATTATCAATTATAATACCAAAATATTATAAATTAAAATCAATTATTAAAAAAAAAAATAAACTGTATAAATAAAGAACGACATAACATACAAATCAGCAAAATAATGACTATAGTATACGTATACACACGCTTTGCTGACAGGCTGAAGCGGCAGTCGCTGCTCATGTCCCCGCGGTGCGGTGGGTGGAGCTGAAGCTGTGCTTGTTCTCCGGGGCGCCAGGGGGCAGTGATGAGGCTCTGTGCTGCTCACCCTGCAGCTCTAACTCTGTGGTGCTGCGGCCGGAGTTAGAGCCTGAAAGCTAATAAAAGTCGACTTGTCGTACTCAACAAGTTAGACCAGCATATTTGGAACGAAATCAATATCTAATAGATTTATCACATAAGCGTTTGATAATTAGACTGAAGCGAGTAGACTGGCAAACTGATAAATAAAACATGACTGCTAACGAAGAGCAGGAGGTAAGCGGCTGTGCTAGCGGGTGTGTTAGCATTGTGGCGAGCAGGCTAGGGCTAACTCCAGGCGCACAACCGTCAATAAACTTGTGTGAGGTGGAGGATGTTCAGGATGTTCATTTGTTCCGGGATTGTAGATTTGATTTGATGTCGACGTTATTCATATGTTACACCTGAAGCTGTGTTACTGTGTTTGGGGGAAACATTTCATGTTGCACTGCATTACAACTACATTCCAGCAGCAGCAGTATTATTATTATTAGTATAACATATATATGTATGTATGTATGTTTGTGTGTGTGTGTGTGTGTGTATTTATATATAAACTGCTAAAGTGCTCCTAAAGTGTCAAATAGAGCTCATGTACTATTATCAGTATAGAATTGCACATCCAAGGTGCTGGATATAAAAGGAGAATAACAGGGGACTAAAACACAACCTTGTCAGACTTGTCATTCCAGATTGTACTTTTTAGTCTCTGAATAATTTCCGTGTATGCCAGCATACTGGTATCAATCTGATCAAAACCAGACAAGTACTTGCCTGTCTGACCGAGCCGTGTTTTCAAGCTTGTCCAAATTTGGGTAGTCTTGGTTTTGTGTTGGTATAGGTGTCAGACTCCGTTCGTCCTCCAGCGACTGGCGAAAGCGGTCGACTGATTCTCTGATATGATGCTTCTAGAAAACAGACTGCATGTTTGACACCATGATTGTTATTGCTACTTAGAAAAGATTAACGCTGTTGGCCAAAACCTTTCATGCTGTGTGGGGGAAAGTTTTCTCTGAAATGCATGAGACGTTCTTGTGTTATGGTGCCAGAACCATATTCCCTTAAATCGGGATTACTAGAGATAAAGGAGTGATTTCTTCAACCTCTTTAGTAAGGATAATTAGTGTGGAGGAATTTGAAGTGATCAGTGATCTCCTGTCAGACTGAGAGGAAACACTACTGAGCGCTTACATCAGCGATGTCCGCTCTCCTCTGCAAAGGGCCGGTTTGGCTGCGGGCTTTTGTTCTAAACAAATTCATTAAAGAGAAGTTAATTATTAATTAATAGTTAATTAAAGACCAAGATCAGTTAATTAAACAGATGTAATCAGATGTGGCTCCTGTGTGGTTAGAGCAGAAACATTAAAATGAAACCTAAATGATAAATTTGAACAAATCTCATCCTTGGTGCGATGTGTTGAGAAATTGATGTGTAATTGGCAACTTTGGTTCTTACTTAATGTTACAAGTGAAAAGAGCATCTACCTCAACCTTCGAGACGCCAGCTAAATACTTCCCCTGCTAACGAAGTTTCTCGACTCTCCCATCTCCTTCCAGTTCAGGGTAAATATATACGCTGTGTTATTACCATGGTTGGTGTTACTGTGTAAAACAGAGGCTTGTCGCTTTAGGCTGATGTTAAAAGGAATTTGCACATCATCTCTTTTGAGAAAAGGCTCCTAGAATTTTGGCTGGAAAATGAGTGCAAGATTATTCAATATGCATGGAACAAATTCAAGCATCCAACACACACACACACACACACACACACACACACATTTCATACTCACTAATAACAGAAAGTGTCATAGTGTGACTGGATGATAACACAGGAATAACATGTAGTAGATATGATACAGCATATTGCACATACATATCAAGTCCAGTACTGATCAGTATAGTGCACTAGTGTGTCTCTTTTCATGAAGGTAGGAGACGGGAGATGTTTTATTTTTTATTAGACATTTCACTTAGTGCTGAGAGTTAGCATGTTGAACAGTAGGAAACACGCCTTCTCTGTGTTTTACCAGTTGCTTGTTCTCCTTCTCTTTGTTATTCCAGCAAGTACCTTTTGGAATTTGATTATTGGCATGTAATGTAGGCGGAACTTCTGTTGAAATGAGTATGCTTAGCTTATAAACTCTTCTCCTGTCTCTCCTTCTGTGTGTACAGTAAGTATGTTTGATCTGTATTGTGTTGGAATTTGTCCATAGTAATGGTGTGATGCAGCCTGACACGCCATGGATTATTTTCCTGTGACAACACGATGCTGCAGTGTTTTATCCTCTTATACCGCAGCAATCTGCCAACAATGCCGACAATTTTTTATTCATACACAGAACATACTGTTTATTTCTCGATATCAAGGCACATTACAACATCTCGTAGACGTCTCATTCAAGCAAGGACAATACTGAACACAATATTGCCTATATAGAACAGTCGTTATTTCACCTGCCTGTCTTTTTCTCTCTTTTGAAGAAGACCAACCTTTGCCTTGCAGTGAGGCACTACTGTCTGAGCTGTTCTGTCCTGGAAAAGTCAATCAAAACCTTCTGACCGATCCGAATCGAGAATTCAACAGCGCTGCAGCATATTGCTTTATAACAGCTCTGCCTGTGATTTTCTGCAGATCGGAGACCTTAACGAGTCAAAATCATTCCTGCTGGATGTCTCCTGGCCAGAGACGTATCCTGAAACTGCACCTCATATATCCTTGGATGCCTTTTTCAACAACAGAATGTAAGTGAACACATCAAATACAAAAAAAAAAAAAATTCACGTGTGAAACTCGTACCTTTCCTGTGGGCACGTTACAAAAAAAAAAAACGATCGAATTGTATCTTTGTTCAGTTGTCACGAATCCCAAAGGCATAATGCAAACCATGGGAACCTTTTTAAACAGAGGCTGTGCATGCAGCAAGGGAGCGGTTATCTTTCTGTTCACTCCGCAGCCTCACGCTGTTCATTGCATGTCTGATCTTTGTTGAACTTTAGCTCTCCAGAAACCAAGCAGTTAATAATCTCCAAGATGCACGAGCAGGTGGAGGCGAACCTGGGCAGTGCCATGATGTACACTCTGTTTGAGTGGGCCAAAGAGAACCAGGAGATGCTGATGGAGAATCACCAGCCTGTAGTGTCTGCTGTGGTCAGTGCACCAGTACAGCTACTGTCAAACACAGCGTTGAGAGTTAATGCTGCTTAACCTTTATTAACCCGAAATCAATCTCCTGAACTGTTTCATTTAGACCCTGACTACTAACAGCGATGTAAACAGTCCCGTCTCCGTCACTAAGAAAAAGGAGAAGAAAGAACAGCTCACAAAGGCGCAGAAAAGGAAAATGATAGGAAGAACCGGTAGGCCTTCATACTTCTCCATCCACAATTTTCAGTTTCACATTGAATTATTTACGTCATTACCATCATGTGGAAGACGTGTAAGGCAATAATTTGATTTCATATTTTATCTGACAGATAACAAAGGTGAACTGCCCAGAGGTTGGAACTGGGTTGATGTTATCAAGGTAATTTGATCACCATAAACGAACATTGAGGGATGAGTTTGTGTATTCAATGCTGTAACATGCTGACTTGTTATTTTCTCCTGTTCATATCCTGCTGGCTTCTTCCTCTTTCAAACAGCATGTGAGTATGCTTTACATTTTTTTTTGGTAACAAATATGTGCTGTTGCTCTCATTTCTTTATGCATTCACACCTCCGTTAACCATCCCACATGCTTAATGACTAATCTCTATGACAGCTGAGCAAAACAGGAGGAAAAGAGGACGGCTAAAGCAACGGCTCTTGAACATCACGTATTGAAGATGGACTGATGGAGAAAGAAAGTCTACCAGGACTTGTTTTTAAAGAAAGTAGAAATGAGCCATGATTTTGGATGAAATGATGAAGCCGTTGTTTGTCCTTGACGCTGAGGCACATGAGACGAGCATAAAATATCCTCTGCCAAAATAATACCTCCAGACTAGATTCACAAAAGTGACCGCAACAACGTGCACATGCTGTGTAAACAAGAACGCAGTGAAGTGTCTCAGAAAGTGTGTACTGAGGGCAGACTCGGCTCCTGCGTCTTCACTACACCAGGTTACAGGTCAACTAGGCAACCGATTGATTAGTATTGAACACTCTGTGTGGACAAAATGGCAACGCTGACAGTTTATAGAGCATTGTGCTTTGAGCAGGTGAACCTGAGTTTGTATTTGTACCAGTTTTTAGCCTGTTTTTTTTTCTCCTTTTGGTTATTTATTGTGTATATTTTAAACTGTGTTATATTGTTTAGAATACCTTCCAGATTATGCACAGACATGAATAAAATATACTTGTCGTTTCTCTAGCACATCTTGTGTGTTTTATTAAAATGCAAGTGATTATGTTTTGATTTCGGTCATTAGACGTGTCCCATATTTTTGCAAAAAATCAAAATGCCATCAGATATGAAACAAAAGTATAATTGACAAAGTTAAGATTTCAGACAATGAAGTTATTTTCTATCAGCTACACCTTCAAAACAGTCATTTTAATGTTTACAGTGTTTGCTAGGGATTCAGCCAGAATGAATGTACAATGCTTTGTAGTCTCCATCAAAACATATCCTTATGCTATAAGCTAAGCAGACGTTGTAAAACATCGTAGTGTACCACAACATCACCACACGTGTCAGGGACCTGGAGTGGGAATGACTCGTGGAGACCCACAAGGAAAGGGGCTGTTCACAGCAAGAATGTAAGCTATCAAATTAGTGCTAATTGCTAAGTGCAGTCGTTTCTGGACACTGATAGCAATACCTGTACATCTGTACATTCATGCAATAATCCAATTAAGTTAATATTCACATCAAACATCAGAATGGGGAAAAGTGTGATCTCTGTGATGACTGTGGCATAGCTGTTGGTGGACTGATTTAGGTATTTCAGAAACTGCTGACTGGGCTCTCTAGAATTTACACAGAATAAGTGCAAAAAAAAAAAAAAAAAATCCAATGATCAATTGTTCCGCAGGTGGAAACACCTTGTTGTTCGAGACCGCAGCCTACTCTTACCAGTCTGACCAAGGTCGACGGTCTGTCCGAAGTCATTGATTTCATTTGTACGCCCAAAGGTAGGGGTTATTCTGTTTCCAAAAACATGCCAGTACATGGGCTGGGTTACACTAAACTGCTCCTAGGTGAATGTGTGTATGAATGTATGTGTATGAATGAGTGTATGAATGTATATGTGATCTGATGGCCCTATATGGGGTGTATTCCTGTCCCAGAGTTCCCAGGAAAGGCCCTGGATCCACTGTGAGCAGGGAAAAGCACTTACTGAAGATGAAAGAATGAGTGACTTGAAGATGTTCCTGGGATAGGCCCTGGATCCGAAGTGTGTGTGTGACAACCAGTGTTGCTGGGACAGGCCCTGAATCAAAAGTGTGTGTGACAACCAGTGTTGCTGGGACAGGCCCTGAATCAAAAGTGTGTGTGACAACCAGTGTTCCTAGGATAGACCCTAGATCGAGTGTGTGTATGAGAGAGAGAGAGAGAGAGAGAGAGAGAGAGAACCAGTGTTCCTGGGATAGGCCCTGGATTGAGTGTGTGTATGAGAGAGAGAGAGAGAATCAGTGTTCCTGGGATAGAATCTGGATGCACTGTGTGTGTGTGTGAGAGAGAGAGAGAGGAAATCATTGTTCCTGGGATAGGCTCTGGTTCCACAGTGTGTGTGTGTGTGTGATGGTACCAGAGTTAGGATTCCTAAATCTCATGCCTGAGTGTCTCAGAATACTACATGCGGACAGGAATAACAATATAATAATTAAATTCTCCCTCCTGATAAGATTAAATAACATCTTAGAGTCTGCAGGAATGTTTTTTAATGCACAGATATCAGGAAATGATGTCACACAGGCAATAAACTGTACCATATTATTTATATTTAACACCCGAGCCGTTATTTATGGGTCCAATCTCAGTTCAAAAACTCAGTGTTCGACTTGACTTGTCGTAAACAATCCTGTTACTGGATAGTCGAGTAGTGCAGTGGCATACAGCGCGATTTGAGACACAGCCGAAGTGTGAGGCGAGCGGTCGCATCCTGCTTGCGTAGAAAAGGGGGCGGGGCATCAAAAGCCGTTGCAATTTAAATATTTATATACATACATATATATTTTTTTCCCTAATAGACAGTCATGTATGCTAGGATAAGAAATTAGTGTGTGACACGTGATATATTTTGGAGAACAGGAAGACGCTGTAGTCGGTTTGCGTTGTTTTGTTTTTACAGTTGTACCACATTTCCCATGATCCACTTGACCCCTAACTTCCACTCTATAAGCCTGGGAGGAAACGCACGGCACGCTGGAGTTCCATCTGCTGTGAGGAGGAGTGCGGCTTTTCGCTTTTAAATATGTCTTTTAATTAAAAACTCGTCTCGTTATTATTGGGTTTGGTTTATTTTTAAATACCAAATTAATACTCGTAACTCCGAGGAGGTGTAGTTCCAGTCGTGTACACACACACACACACACACATACACATATACACAGCTTCACGTTACAGAGTGGGAAGTTCCGCACAACAGCTCGACTCAAGAAGAATGAGGAAACACCAGCAAACCTCAGACTCCGAGTTTAGCTAGCAGGTAACCTCCCGGCTCTACCATCTGCCCGACTCTTCAGAGCCTGAACACGGCGGTTTGGCTCCTCTGAGGCTCAGGACTCTTCTCTCAGCCCCATGGCGGATCCCGCAGTGAGCGGCAGTGCGACAAGTAAGAATCTTTACGATGCTGTCAGGAGACTTCAGCAGCCAGGCTTCAGCCCTGTGTGTGTGTGTGTGTGTGTGTGTGTGTGTGTGTGTGTGCTATTAGACACTCTCTGCAGGCTGCTACACACCGGACTAAACGGGAGTGTGTGTGTGTGTTTGCTATTAGACACTCTGCAGGCTGCTACACACCGGACTAAACCGGAGTGTGTGTGTGTGTGTGAGAGAGAGTGTGAGTGTGTTGGCAGGTAGGACTGATTTGATCAAGGGTACAGGGAGTTCCTAAACTTTTTACAGTCAGGGCATCGTTTAACTGTAAAATAAATAAATAAATGAATAAACAAACAAACAAACAAAGTTGTGTGTGTGTGTGTGTCTGTCTACATACACACACACACACACAAACACATCACTGGTATCTCTCTCTCTCTCTCTCTCTCTCTCTCTCTCTCTAATATATATAAGGGCTATATTGAAATTACACAGATATCACAGATGTAAATATAAAGGGTTTGCGATAAACTGAATGATTAATACTTCAAAAAGTTAGGAAATAAAGTTGTAGAGCGACGCAGATAGCAGCAAATGCTTTCTTTTCCTCAAAAGACCATGAAATATGTATGTTGGTTGAAATATGGAATATTTTATAGATGTAATATATGTTTCAATATATGTAATAACATGAAATAGGTATGTCTTTATCGATTATCCTATCTCATATTGCGTTATTTAACAAGTTATTGCACATATTGCATTTTTCTTCAGTATCTCACAGCCCTAATATGCTTCACGTCCCCGAACCCTACCTTGAGATCCATGCTCGTATATCACATCTTCTCAACCTTTATGAAACTAGGAAGCCGTTGCAGAGGCAAAGAATCTCCAGTGACCCACTGTACGCTCATCCCATTTAACTTTATGAATAATAGTGTGACTATTTGCTTATTCATATAAATTTTTTTTCAAGCCGTTGGAGCTTTTTACTCCTGCACTTTCCACCCATCTGCATGAATTAACAGCACGACCTGATTTGATTCAAGTTGCACTTAGATTGCAGATTTAATAACCATAACAACCTTCGTACTAGTTGATTGTGATCTCCACCACTGTCATGTCATTAAGCGGACACACCTCACTTTGAGAACCGTGACTGTATAAAGTCTAAAAATAAGAGCTACACTCTAAGAACAATAAACGTAGCAAGCTGTATTTTCCTTGGCACTGAAGTGGATTGACTGAGAGCACGTCTTTTGCACCTGGAGAATGAGTATAGTGTACCTAGTGTACCTTTAAAAATGTTTTAAAGTGCGTAATTGGACAATAAGGACCACTTATGTGCTTAAAGCGTTGCTCTGAAAGCTAAGTAAAGGTACACCACATTCACCTTTCCAGGTAAATGGTACATACTAATGGTACAGAAGATGTACCCTCGGTGGTACCACCCCAGCAACACGGAGAAGTACAGTTCGGTACGTTTATCTCTGAGTGTGATGTTGCGCCTGAGCCGGTGCTGCTGAGACCATGTCTCAGTCCCTGTCTTTCTCTGCAATCAACACACTGGCACTAGTCAGGCCATTAGCAATATGAATTTGACTATTTCACATTGAATATTTGAATATTATTATTTTCTATTTGTATTATATGTCCCTATATCGTTTTTTTTAACGTAATCAGAATATTCAGGATATATTGGGGGAAACAGAGTAATATAAAGTCTTCTCTTCCCAGCGAAGTGCCGGATGTTATTTTGAAACAGAATTTGAGCGTTTATATTATGGCTGAGCCACGTGATCATATCAAAGTGATACTGTGATTAATTATATACTGTGATAGATATATAACTGCTACTGCAGTTAGACCATTATATAATTCTAATAGACTGCGGACAATAATATATTCTACTAATATTAAATATTATGTATTATTATATGCACTATATGTGAAATTTTAATACAACCATCTGGATACAGTTAATTTGATATTGAAATTTTGTCCTGAATCTTTAAGATTTAAAAAAACAAAACAAAAAACTTTTCCTCCTTTTCAGTGCTAAATCATTAATTTTTAATATTAAATCTCAATAACAGCAAACTCAATTTTTCAGATTTTTTTTTCGTGTATTATAGAAATGTCGTTTTTTTGTTGTTGTTGTTTTTTTTGGTCATATTGTGCCCCTCTAGTCTAGAATTATTTTTTTTATTTTTTTTTTTTTGGAAACTGACCATTTGAATTTAAACGGTTTCCTGTGTGAGATCAGAAATGGTCAAACCTTTTGTTGTTCCTTCACATAATCGTAAAATCCCATTTAAATTCAAAATTCTATCGTAGATGCAGAGATGAGATGAATTATTCTGATTGGAGGTTCTTTGTAGTCTATATATAAACTGAATTGCCAGTGAATATATAGACTATAACACAGTGTGTAAATATATACCGAGTATTTACACACCTGATAACTCTGTATGAAATGTGTGTGTAGGATGTTTTGATGTACATGTAGACTTTCTTCCAAAACTCTACAGTAAGCTCCACATGCTTCCTGATCTTTCCAAGGACAACATCTAGTATAATACAGTGTTCTGTACACATGGCTATAGAAAAGATTCATGTATTCACTTCCATTTACTTCACTTCATGTATTCAACTGCCTTGATTATAACACACTACTGTATTATGTAAGAAACCTGATCCTGCCCGAACAGAAGGAAGAGGCCGATACTTACCCTAAAGGGGCCTCCCCTTGGAAGCTTTCATATCACGTAAGGTTCAACTTCTGGTTTTCCTCTGACGTCTTTATATTCGGCTGGCATCCTTGCAGCTGCTGACAAGATAGCACGGCTAAACTGCTGACTTTTTCATTATTTACACCCGTGACTTTTCACAAGGTTGGGAGAAGAGACAGTGTCCTTGCTACCTGACTAAGCAGAATATGCCCGTCCTCTTTTGGTTCATATGTCAAACCTATGGGCTGCATAATAATCTTTAATGTTTAATTAATCCAGGAGGCCAAAAACTGTAAGCAGCATCACTCTTCCGACTTCTGGTGTGATTTAGCGTGACGTTCTTTTAATCTGTTTGCAGAAAAGTCTGTTTCTAAGAGCACAGATTGATTTCTGTTTCTTAGTATCGCTCTGTTTGGCTGCAGTTGAAGGTCACAGCTCAGAGGGAAGTCAGGCATTCTGTCCAGCCTCTAATGATTTAAGCCATGTCTTGCACAACCATTCTCTTCATACACTAGGTACCGAGAAGTGTACGCGCAGACATTTGTTAAAGCCCTGACTGAGGTATAAATATGCAGTCACACACACACACACACACACACACACACACACACACACACACACACACACACACACACTTGTTCACATATGCATGTCGCGCCGCTGCAGTGGCAGACATGGCTTAACAAAACACTTATTGTTGGTGTGTTCGTCTGACTGACTAGATTGTTATGGGAATGTAGCATGTGACCGCAAACTAACCACTCGGACTTGACAGTGCCTTACATACATACTGCTTATCTCTTGACCCCTAAAGCGAATGACCACTTATCTATAAGAAACAACAGTGTAGTACAGGGATGCTCGGATTCAGACTCTCACCCTGGGTTCACACTAATGAGCCTCTGATGCCGATCCTAGTGTGTCTCCTTTGGGAGTGTTCTTTACCGTGCTGCTTTTGGTTCAATTCTATGCTAAAATTCTAAAAAACAAACAAACAATCAGCTGCTTTTTGTGTTAATAAATCGCTAATAAAGCAGATCGTGAGATATCTTATGCCATAGGACCGTCTGCGAAAATAGTTTGCATAAAATAAGAAAGTCCCAGATGTAAACGACGCCTGCTGCTGCCGCCGGATTGTGACCCTGTGATGCATATTTGCAAAGGAAATTAATAGTCAGCGGTCACTTTTTCGCTTTCCAGTGTGATCACAAAGAGAGAGAGAAGAGAGACTGATTGTATTTGTATTTGTGCCGTCTGTATCTGTGCGAGTACTAAATCTCTGGAATTTATTGTTATCTTAGTAAAGTGTAGGCCGATGAGTCACTTTGCATTTCCTTAAAGATTGCCTTAATGATTTGCCCTTTTGGAGGAATCTCGTTCACCACCTCAACAGCCATTCTAATAACGATCAGCATGAGGGAGCTAAAGCTGAGGATTTAAAAGACTGAGCGATTGAGTAAATATCATAACTATAGATTTTCGGAGCAGAACTTGGCCAGAAGACCTTTTGATCGGATGCAATTTCCTATTAAAATCACATTAAGCTGTTTAATGTCTATCAGGAGCAATACGATACTTGAGATTTTAAAAAATAACATTTTATTTTATTTTTATTTTTGGCAAAGTCTGTATGTGATTAAAAAAAAATAAATAAAAGTGCTGGTGCCAGATGCTGTTTTTTTCCTTTTCCCTGCGAAATAGTGAGACAGTCATGACTTAACGTAATCAGGAGAGAGTGTTAAACAGTGCTGGGAAACCAACATGGTGTAAGAGTATTCTAATGAACCTGATGTTACCCGGTGTGGGATGAAATCCATTCAGTTTAGAAACTTTTAGCAAGTTTGAAATATTAACGAGAGAGAGAAAAAAGGCAAGCCAGTGGGTGACTGAGTCAGCAGCGTGTTCAGTTCCATCAACACCCTGCTTATGCACATTATCAAATAGCACGATCGGTTTGGTATATCTCTTACACGCACACACTATCTCTCTCTCTCTTGCTCCTTTGGGTGTGTTTTAACGTCACTTCATCTTTGATGCTGTGTGCAGTCACTGGTTGGCGACTGGCCAGCGCTGGTGCGTGTTACTGTATTGCGTGTACACATCGCTCAGTACCTCGCCGGATCCTGATACTCTAGTGAAGATCACCATCATATGCACGCATATCAGACTTGCCATAGTTATCGTTAAGTAATTATAGTTCAAAGTTTGGGCAGCTATTATAGTTAGGAATTAAATAGTTTCAGCTGAAGTTAGTCATACTAATCTGATTCTTGTAGTTTATTTCCTAAACTCAGTAACTTAAAAATAAATATAAATAATGCCAACGTCACTCACAAACCCGCCAGTACTGCCAACTCCACCAACTAATTATAATCCATTATATTAATATAGGCAAAGTAGGACCATTGAAACATTTTGGGTCTACAGATTAAATGGTGTAACTGATTTGGGTTGTGTGGAGTGAAAGAATCAAGAATAAAAATAGTCTGATGGCTCTAATAAAAAAAAACTGAATATGATAATAGCCTGGATATTCATATAATGTGCCTGAAATGTACTTGGATTACATTTCTAAAAAATAATCGGGAATATCTGCATGTTAGGGAAATGTTTTAATCCTCTTATACCACAGTGATTTACCAGCAATTATAGTTTATTACTGTGCTTTTTATAGCTCTTTATTGCTCTTTATAGCTACGGTTAGTTTTGTGGAATGTCCATGAGGCAGGTAAGTTCCTGTTATCACTTATATCAACCACAAACTGCCACTTTCTTCTACACCTTCTCTTTTTCTTTCTTTCAAAGTTAATCAGATAAAATAATGCAGATTGTTGTGTTACCAAGCAAACAAGAAAGGGCAAAGTCCTCAGTCCTGTGGCCAAAAAATGACGGTTACATAAAAATCTGTTAAATACACGTCTCCGTGCATAAAGTATCCTCATCACCAAAAGAAACAAAAAGGAGTATTGCATGACATTGCGTGCGCAATAGCAAACTTACAGTCTCGACACGACAACTTTATTATTCAACACCTTCGGATCAGTCAGATTCAAGGCTTCAACAGCGGTGTGGTATAACAGAATATACACTATATGGCCAAAAGTAAGTGGACACCTGACCGTCACACCCGTATTTACTTATGTATTTGTTGTAACATTACATTCCAGATTTATTTCCCCTGAGATGGTTTGTTGCACAGTCGGCATTCCTATTCATCCCAAAGGTGTTCAGTGGGGTTGAGGTCAGGACTCTGTGCAGGCCACTCGAGTTTTTCCGCTCCAAACTTGGCAAACCATGTCTTCATGGAGCTGGCTTTGTGCACCTGGGCATTGTGATGCTGGAACAGGTTTACACACTTTTGTTCCACTGAAGGGAAATTGTAAAACTACAGCCTGCAAAGTATACAGTTGTGAGCTTCCAGCTCTGTGGCAACAGTTTGGGGAAGACCCACATATGGGTTTGATGGTCAGGTGTCAACAATCCTTTGGCGATGATAGTGCATCTTATAAATCTTGTAAATTACTAAATAGCATTACTATATGCATTATTTTAAGAGCTGCTTTTATTTTTAAAGCTGCCTGCTAATCCATATTTCTTTGTTGCGACTGTCAGATGCGAACGGAACGGATAATGGAGGGACGGCGCAAGGCAGCTCAGTGTACGCTGAGTACATAGCCTTCGGCCTGGTGCCCGTCTTCTTCCTCCTAGGCTTGCTGGGCATGCTAATCTGCCACATACTGAAGAAGAAGGGCTATCGCTGCACCACAGATGCTGAGGAACCTGATGAGCCTGAGGGAGAGGAGGAGAAACATCTGGAGGACGGAGGTAAGGAGGAGGTGTTCCGATTCTGTCATGCCTGTACAGATGTCACTTCTACAGGGCTGTACTGTATGCCTTAATAATAACTACACAGAGAGAGGGTTTGATCTGTACTCAACTGAGCGTCAGTGAAACAGCTGTTTGTCTTTCATTGCAAAATGCCAATATGAAATATTCCGCTGGATCATTTGTTAACTTAGAGACGTCATTACAGTTGCCTGTGAATGGAAAGATAGAACATCTGACTCAGGACATTCATCATGTTTGTAAAAGGCAAGAGCGTTGTGTGGTCAAGAATTCCACCTAGTTTAACATGGAACTTTACCAAGTAAGAGAGATTTTTATTCTGTATACAGTGATTAGAAGCCACTATGCAGAATGTTGTGTTGACATTGGGAAGGGAGTGGCCATTTTCATAATTATAGCTGTAGATTGAGAATCCAGATAGGATTTTAACACAAGAAAAAACACCATTAACTACTCAAAGATAAAGCGTTCTGTTTCCTGTACAGAAAGAACAAAATATGAAAATTTCATTTCAAATCAAGAAAGCATGCATAGCTGTTTTTGATATTTCAAGTCCTCTAATATCAAAACTTCCCGACTACTGGGCCAGGGATAGACAAATACAGGATAGGAAAACACTCAGATTTAACAAAACCCGAAATGAGCTTTCTGAATTTTGACTCACCACTGCATTGTGATGCATTTTAAAATTGTTGTTGATCATCCAGTGACCTTGATAGCACATTGCCCCAACATAATATCATGCACCCATTTGATATAGTCTCCACTACTACCATTTCTACCTCCATTTCCACTAGCAAATCATAATCAGTGTTCTCACATTACAAGGTGAACAGCTTGTGAATCAGCAGGGGTAGTTGCTGCATGAACTGGCGAGCTCAATCGCTTCTGCTTTTCTTACTTGTAGATTTAAACAAAGGAAGGAAAAAAGTTCTTTAACTGGTCGAAGATTGTGGTGTGGTTTTTGTATCGAATTTTCTAGTCAAGATTATAAATAATTAAATAATTAGGTGATCTTTGATTAAGTTGCAAACATACTGATATAGTACTTTTCACAGACCCAGTCTTGCTTTACAGAGCAATCAAAATGATAAAATAAAGTTGTATACAAGATAAAAGGTTAGTATGTATGAAACAGACAGTTTAGGGAGAATCCACCAATTCTATTGAGAGAGCGATTAGCAGAAACCACAAGGCACAGCAGGGAAAGAGTATTTATGTACTTGTGTGTGGGGAAAGTCAACAGTTTGTGAACATTAGTTTTGATGTCCATTTTGTGCAGTCTCGGACGTACTGAGGGAGTGCGTTGCAAAGCTTGGCAGCTGTGGCACCTAGCTCCACCTGTAGAGAGTTGAAGTGAAAAGGATAGTAAGACGACCAGTATCTGAAGATCTGGGTGAACGGACTGGTGTGTAGGGATGCCTACATGAGGTCAGAAAGGGTGGATCCATGAAGTGCTTTATATGTGGCAATAAGAATTCTGAATTGAATGTGGGCTGTGACCAGTAGCCAGTGTAGTTACTGAGGGACAGGAGTGATGAGATTTTTGGTATGTGTGAGTAATCTAGCAGCAGAGTTTTAGATTTCTTGATGGATTTGCTGGATTTTTCTTGAAAGCTGAAAGGAGACTGGCAATATGTGTACCTTATATGTCTGCAATGGATTGAAAGCCAAATCCACTAGGGGGCACAGTAGGGTCGAAACATCCCTGGTCGCCACTAGAGTATTTTCTTTGGTTACTACTTCTGAAGTGAAGTGACTTTGTGGCCAAGTGTGGTGACCCATACTCGGGATTTGTGCTCTGCATTTAACCCATCCAACTGCACACACACAGTGAACACACACCCGGAGCAGTGGGCAGCCATTTTAGCTGCAGCGCCCGGGGAGCAGTTGGGGGATCGGTGCCTTG
>CM074948.1:11007299-11030365 GCA_037577455.1 Pangasius macronema | reverse complement strand
GACTGCCCCCCTTCTGCTTGTGCATGACAACAGTGAACATAGCAGCAATGGTGGAAGCTACTTTATTGTTTAATTTGAGAAGCCAGTGGAGCAGCAGCGACATCACTAACATAGATGGTAGGCCAGACCATTAAATCAATCTCGTAGTGAACAGAAATGTTCCTCTCGTTTTGATGCTGTTGCCTCACGCCCTACTACACTGCTCCTTCTGTCTGTGTTGGTATTGCACCACTTGGGCATGTCGCAATAATTTCTGATGATCTGCACACGTGATGTTCTGCAGGACTGCAGGATGCATACGGCAGCCATTTCACATACGCGTTGTTTCAAGCAAGTATTATTGAGGCTTATGTCACTCATCATATTCTCCTAGCCATGCTTCATCAAACATAGTCATACTGCCAGACAACACATTTATGATTCATTTGCCGTTGTTGTATAGTTGTTTATTTGTGGAGTTAATAGAAGTACAAAGTCAGTGGTTGCCATGGCAATGTCATGTCGATAATACTTACACCATTATTTTTCAGAACTGTGGTATACACACTTGCGTTTTGCAATCTTTATTCTTGTGTGAATAGGATTAGTGAGATGAGTAAGTGAGATGTTCTGGGATTTCTTTTATTCTTGATTGATCCATGTGACCAGCCTTATAAACCCCGAAGCTGCTTTAAAGTCCAGATGATTTGCGGTCACTACATAATGACTTAAAATAGGGAGGATATTTTCAGTAGACTCTATCAAAGCCTTTAAGTAGTGATTCAGCTAGACTGGCTTGTGTGGCTGGTTAGTCATAAGAATAGCTTCCTTTTCACTCGTGTGCATAGGCTCCATAGGAAGGATATGGGTGGAGTGTGTTGACTCTTGTTTGTTGTATATTCGGAAGTGTGTGTGATTTTAAATTTCGTGTGAAATAATGACCGTGCCCTACATTAGTCCTGACCAGTGTACGTTCACAGACTCACAGTAAACACTACAATACAGGTGAGTAACATGACCCATTAATCACCATTCGCTCTCTGTTCCCATGAAGTGACCGATAATTCACACGGTTGTTCGTCATTATTGCAGCAGCTTTTAACAAGTGGATGGATTTTGGCTTTGGTCCGTAAACTAGGCCATGAGACGTTCTTGTGAGATGACATGCAGATAACCGCTCGTATTCTGAGCACTGAATTTCAAAAGATGATGATCCTGTGACTGCAGGAGTGTGTGCTGTCCTTTATTTAAAAAAAAAAAGCAAAAAATGATTATATAACATAAACGTGACACAATAATTCAACATTTTCACTCAAACTATATAAGATTTTTCTCAAAAATATACAATTTTTTAGAGAAAAATTACTGATATTTGTCAGGCAAAATTTAGGTGCATTTAAGAAAATTATAAATAAATGCAAAGAAATAATCAAAATATAATATGACTGACAACTTTGGAAACTGGTACGGGACAAAGGGACACCATATTTATACTCCAACTCGAGTACATTTTTGTACATTTCGACATGTAAAATCACTTTGTCATCCCTTACCAGCATTCAACACAAAAGAGACTGATGGTTGTTGAAATTACAATCAGGTAATGGATATATAAACATTTACAAAAGGCTTTTAAAAAATTAAGCACAATTAGGGCCATAAAAACGTTTGTGTGTGAAACAGTTTGAGCTGGAACCATGAGCTCACTGTCCGCTCCCACAGAGTGAGAAGGACGGTGAAGGACGGCCCAAAGATCTCAGTATTAGAGTTGCACGGTTTGGTTGTGGTTGTCGTATTTCAAAATCACTTGTTAGGTGTCAGTGTCATAACAACAAGCCGCTTGAAAGCTTTGCAAGACATAACGGGAAGGACTCTCGTAGAATGTCACAGAATACGTCACAGACCTGAAGTGGTTCACAGAAGTGGTTCCCAGTGCGTGGCCATCAGGAGGTTTGGTGACAAAAGGAGATTGCATAGAAGGAAAAGCACCTCGTAGCCATTGTAAAATATGGAGGTGGATCAGTGATGCTTTGGTTTAGCACAAAAAAACTGGATGTCTCTGCCAGAAGGTGCAGACTCAACAAGTTGATGTGTTAAACATAGAAGGTCTAGTTGTGTCTTTCCCAATTTCTTTGTGTGTCTTAGTCACCAAAACGTTACTGGTAGCTATAGAGGCCTATTGAACCGTAACGAAAACCTGTGGTCTGATTTGAAGAGGGAGGTCCACCTGCACAACCCCGAGACCATAAATGTTCTGCAGAGAGAAATGAGCCACTTTCCCTTTACACACAACTCCAAAAACAATATTATTATTTAAAAACTGTTAATGAAAAAATCTGTTTAAATAAATAATGTACAGTGTCAGTGTATGTTTGAGCTGGCCATTTTCCTCTGGCCTCTCTCATCGACAAGGCGTTTCCACCCACAGAAGAGTTACTTCAGTGTTTTCTGTTTTTTGCACCATTCTGGGTAAACTCTAGAGACTGTACACACACTTTTAGGGTCCTGTAGTCGTCAAAGACTTTATGTCTGATCGGGTAGACCGTGGTAGTTGGTACGGTACCTTGAAGTCACAGAGATCACACATTCTTCACTCTGGTGTGATTTTATGCATTGTGCTGCTGCCACACGATTGGCTGATCGGATAACTGCATAAATGAGCACGTGTACAGGTGTTCCTATTAAAGAGGACGGTGAGTGTATACGTAGATATTATCACAATGATAGTAATAAAATTGCTTATATATTTTTCCGAACGTATATAGGTATCGATCCTACACTATACAGTACCGCAAACAAAAGAGCTAAAAGAGGGAATAGCTTGCACTGTTTTATTCAGTGTTCAACATGAAACCCAAAGCAGAACCTGAACAAGTCAGGTACAATGCAGCAACCCTTTTCCTTCCCAATCTATGATTAGCCAGGTGGATTTAAATGGCTTTATTTAACTGAACAGGTTGTACTGGCTATTTTTTTAGTGGTTTGTCCTTTTGTAAAATGGCAGAATTAAAAAAAAAACAAAACATTGTGTCTTCACTGTTGTCAGTAAGTGGAGTTCTTTTAAAAGAATTGTCCTCTGTTCTTGCCCCAGCCTAATCTCCAACTAGCGCACCTGTAGCATTATGTGCAGTTATTACAGACGAAGATTAAACACGGGTCCCTACAGAGATTTCTCGGTGAACTCAGTGCACCTATGGAAACCTTATTGCACTTGTTCAGTTCTGTCCATAAATGTTTAAAAATACGACAATATATTGAATTTTGGTGTTTCAGAGTGTTTTATAATAAGGTCGACTTTGTCCTAAAAATTCCCGTTTAATTTATTGATTTATTGACTTACCCAACAACTGTCCAACAACTGTCCAGACACTGTCCAACAACTGTCCAACAACTGTCCAGACACTGTCCAACAACTGTCCAAACCCAGGTTTAGTAGTGTAGCTTGAAAAAACCTGAAGCAAACCCGTAATCAGAGTCATTACATACCATTTGCTGAAACTGTAACACTGAAATGCAGTGTTTTATTGGAATGGTGCGTGGATAGGTGAGACACTAAAGCTTCTAAATCACTCTTTTACTAAAACATTTGCAAAAGCCAGTCAGTATAATTGTGTTTAGTTACTCTTAACTTAAAGTGACAGTCAGTTTTAAATATCGGTTTTATATTCCACACTGTTCACGGCGTTTAAGAACGTGTCCCCTCACACCCTGCTACCAAATAAGAAGTTTTCTCACTTGTGTTTCTTACTGCAGTAAAGTAATGTGTAATGTGTGTGTATGTCGTGACATGTTTTTGAGTTGTTCGGACCGGAAGAAGACTTAGCGACGCTCAGACATCAATTCTTAAGGTGACTTAGATATTGTAACGCGGCACACGTCCACATGCACTAGCGAGAAGTTGAGAATGAAACCTATTAAAAAAAAAAAAAAAGTTGAGTACTACTATACATTTTATATGATAAAGATAAATGATAGATCATATCATCTTACAGAGTTTTGGTAATTTTCGATGTGACATGTTTAGAATATTTCGAATCACACTTTTGAAAGCTTAACAGTTTAAACAAATACATAATCAATTCGGTGTGAGCTGATACTCAAGGTTTCACTGTCGGAAAAGAGAGAGGTCTTGTGCCATCTCTGTATTCGATGCATTTTTCCATTTTGTCTGGAGATTAATAAATTTACCGTTAGGTACAAGATCTCCTCCGTTACAGCAGCATCAGTCTGAGAGAGTGCCGAATGCTCTGTTAGAGAAACTAGGCACCACACGACACTGTAAACAACATGCAGACACCAAGGCGACTACTGCATCGTGTTCAGAGCCTCAGCCGATCCGCTGTAGATTCAATAAAGCGTTTTTGTGATTTTATACTTGCATTAAAACCTGTAGGGCATGACTTTCCACTGTATTCGGGCTTTCATCACATACTCGCTTGATCTCTTTTTGAATGAACTCATAGTCTCTTTCTCTTTTGTTTCTGTCTTTGTCTCTCTGTCTTTGCAGATATGAATGACACCTTCAGTGAGGGCAACACGGACACCGTGGGCCAGATCGTTCACTACATCATGTCAAATGAAGGTAGGAGGAGGAATCAATGAATACACATTGCACTGAATCTGTCTGTTGTGCTACAGCCAGCAGAGTCAGAGAGCAAGCGTGTGAAGTGTCTTATACATTGCAGTGAGGATTTACTAAAGTATTCCAGCACTCACGGTCACGTCTGTGTCATAGCACACTAAATGTGTCAGTCAGTAAAGATGTACAAAGGGACACGTCTCCTTTCTTGTCTTTTAGACCCGACAACGCAATAAAGGTTATGAGTTTTACTTTAAAGATTAGACCTATAACTCTATTTAAGCCTGAAAATTTTTTAGTGAACGTGAAAATGTATTACTGCAAACAGGAATTAATCCTAGGAGTACATTTTCTGCATGGAGTACGACAGTTGCATCGCCGCAAGCCGTACGCTGTTTCTGTAGACGAGCCAACAGAAGTGCACAGTGAGCAGGCACCGTCTTATGCTTACACTGGAAAAATAAATGAATGAATTAAGAATATTTGGGTTGATGAAGATGGTGTTACAGGAGATGCTGGCAGTGAATAATGCTTATTGCAGTATTTTTAAAAAATCTCACACAGCCACAAACAAGTGAAATATTCTGTTATTTCCACATAAAACAATCCAAACATGGAGAAATTTAACCTAACCCTATCACCAGTGTTAGTTTTGTAACGCACGTTGCGAGGGTGTGATGCGAAATGGCACAAAATTGAATAATTTTTGTGTAACCCTATGGTCTGGAGTGTGTTATTCCAACGCCTCAGCGATTTGCTAAAGATTAGTGTTTAATTTATTAATGAACGACATACTGCACATTTTAAATACTGCACACCTTCTGACAGATTTGAGCATTCAAAAGCACTGCGGTATGAGACGAATGAAATCTCTGATTACTAAAGGGATTACTTTATGCTCGGCCCAGTGCATCTTTCTGAGCTCTGCTGCTTTTCTCTCTCAGTGCTAACTCCTTTCAATCCTCCTAACAGTTTGCCGCTGAAGCACTCCTATGTACTCGTTTAAGTGTTTTCTTGAGGCTAGAACTTTTTTTGCACATTAGTCCCATTCTTAAGCTTAAGTATAAATTTTTTTTTAGCAGTGAAGACCAGAATTTTCCTCTGAGGGGCTTTAGACATGCCCCGAGAAATATATTTTTCTTCAGTTCACGACTTAAGACAGTTAATAGTAAATACTTTCCTTTTTTTTTTGTAAGACCTTAGTTGGATTGCATTATCCATGTGCAATCCAGTGTAAACTGGGGCATTTCTGTGTGTGTGTGTGTGTGTGTGTGTGTGTGTGTGTGTGTGTGTGTGTGTGTGTATATCTACATCAGTAACACACAGATTATCACATCTAGTAGTCCCATCTCAGAAAGGACAAATTCTACACATTTAGAGCTTCGTGTACAAACAGTTTTGACTGAACAGCCTGTGAAAGCTTTTTATACAAACATTTATTAAAAGAATCCGTGGCTGCCGTTAGGACTCTATTCAGAGTGAGTTTACTGGTAAACATGTTTACTGTCCTTTTCAAAGTAGAGGGAAATGTGTTGAAGTTCTTGAGGATGGTAATCACGTGGTAAACGCTAACTGTCAGTATACAACAGACTGTAAATGTGTTGAACAGCTATATTCTCATATTCATTTTAAAACGAGTACAAAAAAACTGACAAGAGTTTCTCACATTAATGTTAGCCCTTGTTATATGTGTTATGGTACTATAAAAAGGATCAGTTGTTAAAAAAATGATTTGTCGTACAGATTTAATACACAGCGAGTCGACCCTCTACGCCACGTCGGACAGTACGTAAGTGACTAAAAACCCAAACCAGACTTCGATTTGACATTTGTCAGGTCAGGCGATCTTAATGTGGACAAAACCAAAGTCTCTCTCTGTGTGTGAGTGTGTGAGTGTGTGTGAGAGAGAGAGAGAGAGAGAGAGAGGTGTGGCTTTCAGATGAATGTCAGAGCAGCGATCACATTTTAATAAAGCTTTTCTGACACTGCCAGATTGTTAGGCTGCCAGTGAGCATGCCACATCATGACGCACTGTAGGACCGCCAATCTCGCCTCAGGACCAAAGAAGTCTTTTACGATTTTACGACTAAAAATCAGGCTGATAATCTTGAAGTGTAACCCCAGCCTAAAACATCTTAGTGCAAGTTCAGCAGTAATAAGAAGCAAAACACTGGGTTCACTGTAAACAGGGTTAAATTCATGAAAACTGCTGCGTATGTAAAAGCTTTCAACATTATTTGTGAAAATGTAAAATTAACTATAAATCTGCAGAGTGATTGCAAATCGGACGACTCAGTTTGCTCTTATTTGTCATATTGTATTTATTTGACATTTATTCCACGGGGAGAAACCTATGCGAGGGTCAAGGATACTGCAAGTAACTGCTAATGCGTTCACTACTGTCCCTTTCTAGAGAGTACTGGAGGATTGGAGAACTATTGGATTCATTCAGTAGTTGCTCAGTTTGCCCTCCCTATTTCATTGCTTCTCTCATTTTGCTGTAGATCAGCAAAACCTGAAAATTCTCACAATACAGAAAGTCAGTTAGAATTGTAACGAGCAGAAAATCTGATGATACCGTGAGCCTTTTCCTGCTTACGAATAACAGATACCCACACAGAGGTTCTCAAATGGAGGCTTATTTAGTGAATTCACTGCTCTCATAAAAACACGCATCATAAATACATCACCAGCCTCCCACTGGCATGAGTAATGCTCTTCTGTGCCGACAAAAAGGGAAACAAACTTGTTTGCTCAGTCACTGTTATTGTCATGCTCTGAAGATTCATGTGAGCTGTTCAAGATTTACATGGATTTTTCTGAGAAGTACTTGGGGTCCTTGGTTTTTGTTTTTTTTTTCCTTTTTTTATTGTATTTAATAAAAAGTCTATCATTCTAATGTTATATCTTGCCTGGTACTACTTGCACAGGTCCTGTTTGTTTGTTTGTTTGTTTGTTTGTTGTAAGGTCTTAATGCTGAATCAGGATAATGGAAGAGAAAATGACACAATGGTCAGAAATGCATCAGAAAGGCTCCGTCTAGCTGCACAAATTTGTCTATCGTAGCCTAATGGTGCTCAAACATTTTGTTTCAAGGGCTTTTTTTTTTTTTTTTTAAGGGGAAGAGTTACATTTCTTTCAAATATTTTGTTTGCTAGGTGTTCAAACCGACTCCATAAAATGTTCAAGTACGCATAAACACGGGTTAGTTTGATCACAACGGGAACAGACGGTAGACCTGGTGAGCATAATGAATGTAAGATTAGAATAACGACAAACAAGGTGGAAAATGGAAAATATTGACTAAGTTATTTTTGACCACAAGACCGGTTGGAACTGGCTGGCTGTATTTTTCCCCCCATACCTGGTACACAGGATGTAAATGGCCGAAGCTGTGTGTTCTCACGCTACATGCAGGTAATGCCTAGTTTCTTTGTGTTGGGAGTAAATCACCAGCGGTCTCAGGAATTGTTTCTCTTTTTAAAGGTCCAGACATGGTTCATATGTCTCATTCAAAATTGCTGCTTTCACATAATGAATGCATACTCAGATGTTCTTCAGAAAGGTCTGCTTTCCTGTGTAAATTGGTGAAAGCGTTGTCCATAGTACTCTGTCTTCTATTCTTGATCTCCATTCAAAAGCAAAGCACAAAAATGAGCCAGGCCGTCCTTGAAGGTTGAAAGCAGGAAAGAAAAGAAGGATGCAAAAGGAGGAATGTTAGAAATGAGAGAGAGAATGGGTGATTGAAAAACATGGCTAAACTGGGTATGATTATGAAAAGCATTTGAAGAAGCTTGGGAAGCGATTCTTACTTTATTGTTCAAACGTATCAGTTTTTAAAGGTTAAATATTGTCTGTTTGTCTACAGATTCAATAGTGCTCTCTCTCTCTCTCTCTCTCTCTCTCTCTCTCTCTCTCTCTCTCTCTCTCTCTCTTTCGTTCTTTCCTTCCTCTGTCTCCTTAGCTAACACAGATGCCCTGAAGGCCATGGTAACTGAGAACAGCATAGACTCTGATGGGTAAGATACATTATTTGTTATAAAACCTTTCAGTTTTACAATGTATTAATTTTGGATGATCCAACTAAGCCAGGCATGGACATGTTTTCGGGTGAGCTTCAGAAATATTGTCACTCTTCAAATTAATGGGCAAAAGATATTGTGTGTGTGTGTGTGTATATATATATATATATATATATATATATATATATATAACATCAGGCATGACCATTTAGTGAAAATACTTACATTTACCCAAATTTGATTCATACATGTAAAACATTGTCCATTACTATGGAGAATAAATAGCTTTTAGTACAAAAGTGACGGATGGCTTTTGACCTGCCCAAAGTCACATAATGGAGATCCAATATACAGTCAAGCACAAATAGGGCAATTATAAAAGTTTTGAAGATTTTAAGAGTTTGCTGAGAAGAGGGGACACCAGCATACTGAAACTATTTGGCCAAAGGTTTGTGGACACCTGACCATCACAGCCATACATGGGTCTCCGCCATTTCAACCTTCGTGTGTTGAGATATCTTACAGAAACATACGACATCGTAATGATAAATGGAAGTGACCTCGATTTCCGCCCAAACCTGTTCCAGCATCATAATGCCCCTGTGCACAAAACAAACTCCATAATGACATCATTTGCCAAACTTAGTGTGGAAGAACCGGAGTGGCCCGCACAGAGCCCTGATCTCAACCTTACACTACGGGATGAACTGGAATGCTGACTGCGCCAAAGGCCTGCTCATCTGACATCAGGGCCTGTTCTTACTAATGCTCTTGTAGACAGCCACGTTCCAAACTCTAGCAGAAATCCTTCTCACAAGAGTGGAGGCAAAGGGGAGGACAAGTGGAAGCAAAGGGGAGACCAACTCCATAATAATGCCCATGGCTTTGGAATGGGATGTTCAATCAGGACATATGAATGTGTCCATGTATGTTTGGCCATATGGTGTTGTTTAGCCTCTTATAAGCTTTGTTCAGAAGTAAAGGGATAGCCACGTTCTAAAATCTAGTGGAAAGCCTTCACACAAGAGTGGAGATTATTATAACAGCAAAGGGAGACTAAATCTGGAGTAGAATGCTCAAAAAGCACGCATGTGTGCGCTGGTCAGGTGTTCACAAACTTTTGGTCATATAGTGTACCTTGCACAGTGAGGAAGATATTGAGGGAGACAAGGAAGAGACTGAAGTTTCAGAATTGGACAATTGACCCTTGTTTTCATGTTGTACAATCAGCTATTTCACTCAATGTCCATAACAAGCTATTTGAAAAGGGTTGTATAAAAGAGGCCCTTCATGAGAGTGCTGAAAAAAAGCAGCTAAACATTGCTTCTTTGGAAATACCACCAAAATTGTGTGCTGTGATCAGATGAGATCAAGGTCCAATGCCAGGGTTTTTCAACCCAGTGATTGGTTGCTGCTTCCAGGATGTTAAGACTTTGTTAAGGGATGGCGCTTTTAACAAGACAATGACCCCAAACCTACATTCTTCAGGAAGCTGGCTGAGAAATGTTTGCTTGAACCACATTAAAGCCTGTTGAACCCTACCCTCACTTTGAACTCTATTTAAAAAGTATGTGGTCTGTTTTAAAGATCCACACGCACAAACCCTGGGATATACAGGAGCCTAAAATGTTCTGCATGTAGGGGCGGTACAGAATCCCTCTACAAGCATACCATGTTAGACATCAGGTGAAGAAGCTTAGTCCTGTTCTTTTTAGAGAAGGCTTCAGCAAATGTAAGCACCCATTAGTTTGAAACCATTCTTTTGCAGAAAAAAAAAATGCTGTAGTTATGAAAAGCTGTTTAAACTATTTTTAAACTCAAAATATCACGTGTATGTAGTTATTCTGGCTCATTTTCTGAGCTGACATCCCATAGATTTTAGTATTTGATGACTGAAGGTTGCTACCACAAGGTGGCGGTGTAGGCTTTGAAATAAATTGTCACCCCCACTAGCTCTGTATGTCGAATAAACTCAGTGTATAATATTATATGTACACTGGTGGTGTCCATATGAATATTTTACTGTAGTTACTATAATGATCATCATAGATTATTTGATCGTTGGTGACACTATTATATGTATTACCACCAAAATACGTAAAACCAAAAATTCTCGATTTACTGGAGAGCAAGCTATAATGTTAAAGTAGAAAACAATAAAGTAAAAAGAAATCTCCATAGCCTTGTTCAATGTTGTTCAGTCTTCTTTCTGAATATTGTAAATAAAAACAAATCACAGAACTGTCAGTGAAGCATCATCCACTCACTGTATAGCCACTCTGTGCTGTGTATAGCTTGTCTTTCTGACACCGAATCATGCTTGCAATTAGCCTGAAAGTTTTTGTTGTTGTTGTCGTTTTCATTCAGCTCTTCAGCCTTATTATGGATGCACTCATTTTTCTTTTTTTTTTCCAAGTACAAGTGATGTAAGATTTAGTGAAAGCCTCTCATCCACAAAACAAGGTCTTCACTCCATTCATAAGCTCAGCATAAGAGTGAGCCGGTGCGTCCTTGACGAGTGAATGCAGGCACAGTGTGGAAGGAAAATCTCAAAAGTGAAAAAGAGAGAAGGTAGAAAACCACAGATGCGATGGATAAGAAGCAGGGAATGGTTGTGGGGTATCAGAATAACAGCAGCAGGGACTATAATGATATGGCTACTATGGAGACGAGGAATGAGATAAGATGCATCATTAGGAGTCAAAGCAGCCAGAGGGAATGAATGATTGACAGAGTGGAAGAGCGTATGGACGAGTGCAAGGGACAGATTAGTTGCGGGCTGGAGTATTTCAGCGCAGTGACGTTGGACAGAGTGCACTCATTTCTTGACTGGGCTGTTGGGCAGAGAGCCAGAGGCACACTTAGAGAGGCAGCTGGGAGGAGCTAGAGGCCTGTGCAAGCCAGACAAGGCGGGGCCAAGATTGGAGCAAGAGTTGATTGACAGACTGGAGAAAGAGTCTGTTGCTGGGCGTAGAGTTTGATCTTCCTGGACATGCATAGAAAGAGGTGGCTTCTAAATAGCATTCCCAAAGTTGTTAGTTTGTGTATTCAATATTTCTGTTCCTTCTTTTATACATCACGCCAACCTTTAGATGGACACATACCTCCCTGCTGGTGTGTAGGTGTTCGAGTTAGAGAAGGCTCTAAAAGCTTGTCTCTGCCCTGCCTTTTATTCCTCTCTCATCCCTCCTGCAGATGGTCATTTACATAACGTCCCTATCGTGATCTAACTCCGCCTTTTCAACACGCCATATTACACACCCTCTGTGGTGTCCCGTAGTGAAACAGAGACTGGTAAATGGGACAGCACTGCATCTCTACGTTAAGCATTAAGCATTAGGAGAGAGGCGAGACTATTAATAAGAACATGGGGTGGCACGGTGGACCAGTAGGTAGCATTGCTGGGTTTGATCCTGAGCTGGGGTTACTGTGTGGCGTTTCACATGTTCTCCCCCTGTTCACGTAGGTCACACCCACTTTCCTCCCACCTCTCAAAAACATCCAATTAGGTGGATTGACTATGATAAATTGGCCATAGGTGTGAATGAGTGTGTACATGGTACCCTGGGAATAAAGCACTTACTGAATATGAATGAATGAAAAAACAAATAATTAGAACAGATTATATAAACATGAAATTTGCCAGAAAAATATTGTAGTGAATCGTTCAGTGATACTAGAAAACTCTTGGTTTTGTTCAGAAAACTGTTGCTCATAGCCTGTCGAATAAAATGTATAAAATGACCATATAGTAAAGAAATATTACTTGCAGTAACAGATAAATGTCAAAAAATAACTGAAGCCAAACATGTATTGAAGCCCACTATTGTATTGCCTTTTCTCTGTCTAGTCTCTTACTGTTTGTTTGTTTTTATATCTTGTCTATTTATAGCGCTCCTGTAACACCTACCACGCCTGCTCCTCCTACTCCTGTGAGCCCCGTGTCACCCGGAGCTCCTCCCGCAGCAGCCAAACACACCTGTAACCACCTTCACACCATCGGAGGAGTGGTGGGGCACAACAACATGTGTAACCGCTGTAATCAGAAGAAATGGCCCCTCATGCGCCGCGGCTCCAACAAGAAAGTGGATCGGCGCAGCCATGCTGGAGAGGTCACTGTGCTGGCAGTTGGCAGGTGTGTGCTTGACTGTGTATGACTGGGACCATTGGTGCGACTGTATTAGAGGGAATATGTGTGTGCTTTTCTAAATTACCCCCCTCCCCTCCCCCAACCCTATAAGGAATTCTTTCACAATTTGCTGTTTCATTCTGTGACAGCATTATCATGACCAAAATCAACCAGTGTACAGCAGCCTTTAGATGGATGAGTGTGTGTGCTGAGGTCATGTTCACCTGAACAAGGAAGTTCATCGATTTTATTTGATTTCTGTTCCTGGTGTGCGTCATCGGTTCTTGCACATACAAACAGACGCATGCAAATATTCTAAGCAGGTGCCTAGGTGTTTGTTACGCCATACTGACTGACACGTTGACATTTTGGTGTGTGCGTGTGTGCACATTTAATGATTATTTTAGATCATTTATGTTGTGTGGGTGTGCGTGTGCACCTGTGTCTGTGTGGATGTGGCTAGTCCAGGGCATCGCTCATTCTTGTGCGCTCTCTGAAGGGGAGTCTGTGTTTTGAATGCTAATCAAGCATTTCCCCCATTCATCCATTGTGATAAATGAGAGTTTATATCAGGGTCACCCTAACCCGTGTGTGTTTGTGGGTGGATTTAAATGAATTTCCCAATTCATTTTAATTAATTTTTGGATGAATGTTTGTGAACTGGATGTTTGGGTAGTTAGTATTCGTGTTGTGTGCAAACAGAGCTGAATGCATGTCTATAGTGTGCTGAACGGCAGACTCAAGAGATTGGGTTCAATTTCAGGTTCCGTGTGACTAAAACCGACCCACGGCCGGCCCGGGAAAGACGCAGCCTGCTGATCACTGAGCCTAACGGCAGTGTCCCTGCCACTCCGGTAAAGACTGAGGCATCTCCACTGAACAGCAGCGCAGATGCACAGCCTAAGGTGAGCTCCACTAAGAACACACTACCAACTAATAAACCACACAATACACACAGACACGCAGTCAGAGAGGGTTGCTATAGAGAAAACTGCAGGGAATCACAGCAGGCCATCGCCACTGCCCTGGGCTTTGTTTCTGTATCTGCCTCTCTTGTTTTTTTAACAATAAAACCATACATGTGAGACTTGGCCTAATTAATTAATTAACCAATCAACCAGTCAAGTAATTAATTACAATCCTCCCAGTCATGTTTAAATTTTCAGTTGGACTTTTCTAATTCTATTTTATAATAACTAATTAAATAAATACTACCTCAGTATTTATTTACAGCCCAAAAGACAGTACGTAATTCACAAGAGTCAATCAAAGGGATGGTAGTTCACCACAGCGTGCTTCGTAACACAGTTATAACACAGTCCAGCGAATCCATGATGAAATTCTTTGCCAACTGTTTTTATTGTTCACTTTTTATAGATGTTGTCTATTAGTTGTTGAAGCGCTATTGTTTATTAGTGAAACTTGATGTAGTTTAGCTTCTTATAGGCTACTTGACTGAAAAAGTAGGCATGCTTTCTCCTTACCGCTGGGAAATGTATTTAAACTAGTAACTGTACCATTTGTACTGACCCTACTGCCCAGTATTGGATTAGTCAGTCAGCTAGCCTCAGCTAAGCTCACCAACACTATAGTCGACTGTGTTTAAGTAAAAGCACTGAAGGTCATTGACTCATGTTTGAACTGAGATTTTGTGATGACGTGTTGGATTATCTGTATGCGTAATAGACATCCTCTAATTTGTGTAATTGAGCTTAATCATGTGCTGTTTTTCTCTCCTTAGGCAGAGGCTGATGATAAAAAGTGATTGTGAGGGAGAAGCAATATCTGTTCAAGTAGCCAAGAGAAAATTTTAAACATGTTTTAAACCCTACCACAGCACTGACTCAGCAGAGAGGGAGGAAGTAACTCCAAGGCCCCAAAGACAAGACGGAGGTAAAAGATGGTTAGAAAGAAGCAAAACGAATAGGCCTTTCGATTTGAACCGCAGTATTAGACTCCAACCTTTCGCCGCTGGGGTTCGTTTGTGTATCTGGGAAGGGAGGAGGAACACGCACCAATTTGTCAGAGTTATTCCATCACCATGTCATTCCTCCCTTTATAAACACACTGCATCATTAACCACGCACGGAGTCGCTTTGTACATTTTAATGGCTGCGAGCGTATCAATGGTTAATCCACAGTCAAACATACGCTCACATTACACTGTAGACTCCAGAATGGTTATGTGACCCAAGGTCATGTGACTCAGTCTACTACTTCCAAGAAGCAGGGGCACCTTTTTTTTTTTTTTTTTTTTTCTTTTTCTTCACTACGGAGAACCACAAAACCACCTTGGGTACAAATTTAACGAAGTACATGTCTGAATGCCTCACTGTGTATGACCCTGTTCCACTTGTCCACCAGGTCATTGGTGTTTTTTATTGCTTTGCCAAACCCTGTGTGCCTTTTAACCAAGATCAGCTTGATGTTTAATGTAAGCCAGTGTCTGCCAAATTGTCTATTTATTACTCTTAGTGTGGCGAAAAACGCTTTGTGTTTAGGATATACGTAGTTTTATAGTGTAGTCTCCATCCTGGTATAAAACACCATCGTTAGTGCTCTGTACTTTCCCAGATGTCTTCTTGAAGCCTTATGCAACAGTATATAGTGATGCAAATAAACAAATCCTGCTAAAACGTAGAAAGGATAAAGGGACAAAAAACTCTAGAAAATGATACGGGGAGCTTCTGTGTAAAAATGTAGTCATAAAATCACTTCCTTCAGTAGTTCTTTAGGAAAATGTTGCACCAGATTACCCAAAGTGCATGGTTTATTCTCTAAAAGACATGGACAGACCAATGGAGTATGTTATTTTTCGTCGCACACAGAATTAGATTATGGTTATGTATTCCTTAACAATAATATTATTATACTCTTCATCTACTCTCATACTGTTTCCTGTTCTGTACTTAACCAGTAGTTAAAGATTTAAAAAAAAATCTATATATATATCACATGAGATGAAATAAATGACTGGCATGAGCCACTGTGTTGGAGAAAGGCTCTTTGAGATGGTGGGAATCTCGATTCAGTGCAGTTTAGCCAACACACATTTGCCAATACATTTATTGATATGAATTGTATGAGGATATTGAGGTGGTGTGTGGGGGAGAAAAAGTGGTGTGTGTGAATTTTAAAGTGCACTTTACTGTTAACGAAACAGTAACAGGTTTTGGGGCTTTGTATATCTACAGCAAACGTCGCAATCCTTTCCTCACAGATAATCGATGGCCGCAATTACAGCTGCAAAGTTTGCTTTTGGCTTTGAGAAAAAGAGTGCCATCTAATTGCATATTATCGCTAAAGTGTATTTATGTAATATAAGGAGAATATTTCCGAATACAGTTTCATCCAGATGTTCTCTGCCAAACCTGTCGGTTCAGGTGATGCTTCTTCCAAAAGCCCAAAAATGTTCCTAATAAAGAGTGATGACTACGGACTATTTAAGCACTGCTGCGGATGAAATCATGTTAGCTAGTCCCTGCTACCTCATTCTTTTAGGATTTTTTTAGGTGAAGTACTTGAACCAAAATAATTCGACTTGTGTATTTAAGAATCGATATTTTAAAGCAAATATGTCTCAAATGTAATGGAATATTGGAAGTCAAATAAATGTTTTGCATTGGATTAAAAAAAAAAAGAGGCTGTGTTATAGAACAACTATTGTTTTAATTATGTTTTTGTACCTCCAGTTTGTATCTACATTAAAATGTGTCAAATTAAAAGCTAGGTGTTTTCACGATCCTTCTTTTCCACTAAACCCAAAATGTCATTTTCTCCTTAAGCACCTGCAATGCTGGTCTAGCAGGTTAAGCGACTGAGCATTGTGGGTAATATCTAACAGGTGTGTGTTAATAGGTCACCAGAGTGGTACTGTTGACCTTGGAAACAGACTCCTTCTCAAAACTCAAACACAAAATGCCTTTTCCTCTCCACGCCATTAATTCCCCATTCTAGTTATTTAGAGAGCGTGGGCCACCTGGCCGGTGCGAATTGGAAGAGACTGCTTAATCCCATGCTTCTCTCTCTCTCTCTCTCTCTTTTTACATCTAATTTTCATGTTTTTTATTCCATTCTGTCTGTTTATTTTTAATCTCTCTGCCGTTTGTTGACATCATGTATTTATATTTCTTGTGTAGCAAGAACCTGATTGACATTTGGAGCATGTTGCAGTGTAGAATTTCCATGAAACGCGTATATTTCAGACAGACGATCCTGCAGTTTCAGGGCGTCTCGTGCATGCGTGGAGTGTGCATATGTGGAGCTCATGAATGTTTAACAGGCAGTAATGTATTATTATGCCTTGGTATTTTTGGATCTGTGAATTATTAACCTGCTCCCTCATGGAACTACGAGGGACGCTAAACTATTCTAACTCTTCTAAAGAGCTCCTTATACACCTGCTCAATTACTTATATAGATGGCTATAAAAATACACCAAGTCTATTAATGTATTACTTTAAACATTTCCTCACGGCGAGTCTACTTTAGTGCCATGACCATGAATTAAACCAGGTGTTAGACAGTAGTTCCGCATAGGGCTTTACTTTTCTAGTAATGGACATGTTCTCTTTTGAAATGTAATTTTTTTTTTGTATTGACTATTTATTCTGATTCGGAAGATTCCTTAAGATACAATTTTCATGTATTGGAGTCTTAAATTTGTTAAGCCATGCACAGTAGATAAAGTGCTTTTCACGCATGTCTGTCATTGTGCTGAAAGAGAAGAAAAAGCAGAATATTGTTGGCAGCAGCTCTGCAGCAACTAATCGACAAAATCGATAATAAAAATAGTTGGCAATGAATTTCATTATTGCTCGATTGGACCGTGTTATGAAGCATGCTGCTGCGGTGCGATACACCACTTAGACTAAAAACACATTTGATGGGAATGACAGCGCATTACAACAGAGAAAATGATTCGCCTCGCACAAATATGGCAAGCAAGTGAGTGTTTCAGTTAGCGAGGCACGCAGCGCATAATTATTTTGCCTTTTATTATTTTGAACTTGTCTAGTCAGAATTAAACAAATCAGGGCCATGCTGTGACTGATTATCTGCTAATCGTCAGTAATGTTGTATTGCAGTTAGTGACCTGTTATTTAATAGAACCTCGTTAAGAGTTCTGAAGTAGTGTTAATTGATTATAATGCTGCAAAGAAATATTTTTGGTATTATTATAAAAATCAATAGGTTAATCAAGTATAAATGAATCACATATAAAAAACAATTGTTAGTTGCAGCCCTACTGGCCAGTTGACCCACATGCGCTCACACATGTTCAAGTACAGTTGGAGTGTCTTGGTCTATTGCTGTGTGGAAGACTTTTGCCAGAGTCTTGTGGCATATTCCTTAGAAATATCACTAGGTTACTAACAATACCAGTCATGATCACAGGCATTGTGCTTTATTAATTTTTCCCTTATCTCTTGTTAAATGAAATAAGTGGAGCAGATTTTGAAAATTTTTAAAATACACATCTGTATTGATCTCATCATGAAAGGCAATAAATATCATCAGAGAAGAAACAGTGACTGCTTGTGCATTTACATATATACATTTTGCAAAAGAAAATATGTTTGGCTGTACTGTAACACATAGTCCACACTTTCAGAATCCCTTACTACTGAAAGTTTAACTGTAGCATTTGAGAAAATAAATACCGACTGTTACGTTTTACTGGAGGACCCAACTCTTTTCACAAAACGACACGACGAAGAAGTATCAAAACACCTTTTGTGGAAAAAGTCCTTCCTCTCAAGTCACCACCTGAAATCTTGAGCCTCGTTAGTTAACCATATGTTCACAGATTATTATTTTAATTATTTGTTTATTTTTATTTTTTTTTAAAGGTCAACTACTGTCATTGGCCCCAGCTCTGCCAACTGCATAAATAATGTCACAGCAGTTAGCACTATAATAATAATTCTTCATGAAAAGTCTACATGAAATGTAGGTGTCATTTCTCAGCATATAACGTCCTGCAGTAGGGGTATGTGAAACTGTGCTACTGTTTTCCCAGCACGTCAAACCGACTCTCCTATTGGGAAGAGAGGGTCCTCTCAGTGGTTTTCTTAAAGCTGCTGAAGTAACTAGAGAGGCATGGACAGCTAGTATTCATTCTTAACGTCAGTCGGATGCTCACTTCAACTCCAAGTGAACAGAAGCTTTCTTTACACATTAAAGGAATCAAGATGTCTGTAATCGAGACTAAAATGTCGATGTGTGGATTAATGTGTTTTAACATCAGCCTGATTCGAAATTTAATCATAAAAAAAAAATGTTATAAACTGATCAAGTAAGACCAAAAAAAAAAGGACAACAGGGACATGTTTACAGTGTTGGATTTATCGGTTTTAGTATTAGTTTGAGAATAAAGCTCTCCCTATGTGGGTGCACCTGGTCAAAGCCCCGGTTCCACTGAAAAGTGTTCACATTCTGGGAAGGAAGAACAACAGTGCCCTTTTTTTTTAAAAAAAAAAATCAGTTATAAGCATATTGGACATTCGCAACATCACGTGCTACAACTGTCTCTCTGCTCTTCCATAGTATCTTCATGAAGTTAGGGAGAATATTGCAGATAGTCAACTAAACAAAATAATTAAATGCTCATCACAGTAGTATGGACTTGCATAGACTAGAAAAAAGGCACAGAGAAAGGTTCAGAAAGTAACAGCCCATACACTCCATGCTACCAATATGCTTGGCAGAATATATCCATATTATATATCCTGTCTATATACAGTATGACCTGTAAACACATAGGAGTCTGTTTAAAACTTCATTTAAAAAACCCTTCAAGAAGACTTGGTGACTGAAAAGTATATAATGGAAAAAAATATCTTTTTTTTTTTTTTTTTTTTGGCCATATGTGGTGTTCATTCATGTCAGGTCCAGGCACCATGACAGGTGGTGAGCTCCATTGCTTACTCATACTCCTCCCCTGCAGTGGCCGCCTCCAAGGCGGCGAGCGCTTCCGCCACCATAGAGTCTGTGACACTCACGGTGTCCTCTGTGTCTTTTTCCTTCGATCCCGCTTTCCGGGAGAACGATGAGTCTTCGTCTATCACGAGCCTGGTGTCTGCTGAGGAGAGGCTGGTGCTGCTAGTATGGATGTCCACTGATATGACGCTCTCCTCGTCTGCTGTGTCCCCTGCTCCCTGTCTTCCTTCCTCTACCTGGTCCGTTCTGCACAAGTAGCCATCAGACCCATTCCCCAGGCCTGAGTCTCGGAACCTCTCTGTTTGTTTCCCAGGTTCTGTGCATAAGGGTGGAGCGCTAGGAAGGACTGGGGGGACCCTTCCGTCTGGCTGCAAAATATAGAGACTAGAGTTGCCCCCTGCTGTCTGCGGTAGGTTCGATCTAGACTGGTTTATGTGATTGTTCTCAATGTCAGATTTGCTCAGGTTGCTATTGCTGGTGTAGCCCAAATTGTGGAAGCCTTGTTTTTTCCCATCATCTGACTGACCGTGACATTGGTAAGAAGAGACCAAGGAATTGGTAGAAGGATCCTGTTTCAGCCCATTGACTTCCACTGGGTCTGTAGGCTCATAGATGTAACTACAAGAGAATCAGAGAGATGGATAAAGAATACATTGCAGCAAAATTAAAAAAAAAAATGCAGACTGCATTATACAGATAATATAAAGTGCTCTTTCGGAAGAAGTATGAGCCACAAGTGATAGAAATAATCATTATATCAAGGAAGAAAAAGAGACCCTGACAAACCCATAGTGCTGCAAACAAAAGCCTGGATATATTTGCTTCTTTTACAACTTGATAAGTCAAGCCAGTCGATTTGACTGCACACTAAATTTGCATTGGTTACGCAAACGCAGTCTCTGACGCAGTAATGCCCTCTGCAGTAAGTCCACTATTGTATTCTGCTCTGTGAGTGCACCTCTCTTTTCCTCATTAGCCCATTTCATAGAATCTTTCATAATACTGGATCAGTTTCTGAAGCCTAGCAACATTTTTTTAACCAGTAAGGAACACAAAATAACCCACAAATGTGAGCAGCGCAGTTTCCTACCTGTTAGCAGGCAGGTGAGAGCTTGAGAGATGAGGAAATGTGTGTGTGCACGTGTGTGTGTGTTCCAGAAGGGAGCTGGGTGTATTTATGGATAGTGATAAGAGCTGTCAGACATTTCCTGCAAAGCTCCTTCTGCCCTTCACACCCTCCACCAACAGAGAGCCCACAAAACCACCCGGGGATAGAGAGGAAAAAGGAGACAGATTACTCCCCAGAGCTAGACGCAGCAAGCCAGTGGTGAAGACGCCAAACTCGGTCCGTGTCAATCCGTTGATCTTCATCCAAATGCATTCATGCGTAGGTGTTTATTTTTATAATGTTTCTGGCTATAGTCCTGTATGTCATAACCCGAGCTATAATACATGTCAGTAATATATATTCTCTCATGCTGGATCCATCAAGTCAAATTATTCTGCACAGATACAGCACGCTGTGCCGGTATGGAAAGGGGGCTGACTTCTGCTAGCAAGGAAAGCTTCTATAGGCTTGCAGATGGTGGCAATTTTCCACTTTAGTCAGTTGACTGACAGGTTTTAATGTGCATCTGCCCTAGCCTTACATAAAAATCATGACAGTATCACTTTAATGTCAGATTATCATTGTCAATTTCCTTTCAGGCTTGAAGTGTTTCCAGTGCAGCCACCTGCAAACGTCCGTTTTGAAAATAAAAGCCAAAATGAATTTCTGTTTGGGGTAGAGAAATGCATGCGGTACTGGCCAAAAGTCTGTTAAGCATTATAAAGAGCCAAAGTTTCCCTTTAAGAACGTGATGACAACATAATAATGGCATTTATATGAGCTGTCAAAGTTGTCAGGGTAATTAGCCATGTCTGCTTTTCAGTTTCATTTATAGCTGTGATAGAGCAGAATAAAGCAGAATATGATTTCCATACAGCACATAAGAGTGAACCCCATTATAGATTATAGGGATTTAAAGAGCCTGCACAAACCCACAGATACTGTAATGGCCATAACCCAAAACATTCAAGTCCTCACAGTGTAGGAAATATTAAGTGTTTGGAAAGACAAAAGGGGCATTTAATATGAATTTCTAAGGGAAATGAGTTTAAACAAAAAAGTGGAACAAAGTTTGTGTGTGTTGGGTCACGTTTGTATGGTATTTGCATGAGGCAATCCATTTAACCAGCCCCAGCTCAGCCCAGAAGTGTCACACTGGCCAGTATGTTCACCTTCCTCTGAATCTGTACCATACCCGTCGTAACTATCGAATTCATAGCACTAAAGCATGGCTATCAAGGTTATTATCATTGGCAGCTACTGGGAAAACGATACTCTTGCTGAACACTTAGTTTGGCTATATTCACAGATAATATGCTACATAACTATTTAGCCTGGCTATATTCACAGATAACACACTACCTGATGATTAAGCCTGGATATATTCACAGATAACACACTACCTGACCATTTAGCCTGGACATATTCACAGATAACACACTACCTGACCATTTAGCCTGGACATATTCACAGATAACACACTACCTGACCATTTAGCCTGGACATATTCACAGATAACACACTACCTGATGATTAAGCCTGGATATATTCACAGATAACACACTACCTGATGATTAAGCCTGGATATATTCACAAGGAACACGCACCTTATCATTCAGCCTGGCTTTAGTCACAGATAACACACTACATGACCATTTAGCCTGACTACTTTCACAGATAACACACTACCTGACTATTTAGCCTGGAAATATTCACAGGGAACACACACCTGATTATTTAGCCTGGACATATTCAGAGATATCGATCTACTTGATCATTTAGCCTGGATATATTCACAGGGAACACACACCTGACCATAAAGTCTGGCTACATTCACATATAACACACACCTGACCATTTAGCCTGGCTACATTCACATATAACACACACCTGACCATTTAGCCTGGCTACATTCACATATAACACACACTTGATCATTTAGCCTGGCTATATTCACAAATAACACACTACCTGATGGTTTGGCCTGGCTATATTCCCAGATAACACACTACCTGATGGTTTGGCCTGGCTATATTCACAGATAACACACTACCTGATGGTTTGGCCTGGCTATATTCACAGATAACACACTACCTGATGGTTTAGTCTGGCTATATTCACAGATAACACACTACCTGATGGTTTGGCCTGGCTATATTCACAGATAACACACTACCTGATGGTTTAGTCTGGCTATATTCACAGATAACACACTACCTGATGGTTTGGCCTGGCTATATTCACAGATAACACACTACCTGATGGTTTAGTCTGGCTATATTCACAGATAACACACTACCTGATGGT
>CM074948.1:10967845-11007186 GCA_037577455.1 Pangasius macronema | reverse complement strand
GGCTATATTCACAGATAACACACTACCTGATGGTTTAGTCTGGCTATATTCACAGATAACACACTACCTGATGGTTTAGTCTGGATATATACACAGATAATGCACTACCTGATGGTTTAGCCTGGATGAACAAGGTTAAAGTAGCTATTTATCCTTTGATTTTAAAGTTGCAATTTCCCTCTTAGCACAGGTGTCTTTCATAACATCACCATCTGGTTTGCTCTTGATAATCTTTTAAAGGGCATTAACAGTGCCAGACATATTCAGTGGTCTTGTTTGTGCTTTAGATGAAGTCTTTATAACACTGTTCTTTTCTTTCTTCCTGACAGAACAGATCCTCCAAGATAAATATAGAAAGAGAGTAAAAGGCAATGTACTAGCTATTCTGATCCCTTTAGCATGGCTGATTTGTTGGCTGACAACAACCGATATTTAGAGTAATAACAGCTTCTCACAGCCTTTTCTTCCTCCACTCGACTCTCTGACAGACTTGACATTTATAAACTCCAGAAGGGCACAGCGAGCTTTTGTCACTTGGCCGGAGTGAGTATCAGTGATTCTGTTTGCTTCTTCATTCTTACCTTTTTATCATGCTACAGCATCTGCACCCCATCTGGACAGCTGGATAGCAGGGCTGGACAGAAGAAGGGACATAGGAGGGGATCTGTTAGGAACAGGCAGCTTTCATCATGCATTTTAAAGCCAATATATTAATAACACATGGCAAGGATGACAAATGTGTAAAGATGGACTTCTACTGAAGTAATACAATAGTGTCAGAGTGAGAGTAAGTACAGAGTTCCTACAGGTTTCCATCTCTGACATGCCAATAGCAGAAATAAGACAGCGATCAGCATTGCGGCGGCGCCTAAACAGACATGACGGCGCTACATGACTACTTGTGGCAAGCACACTATCTACATCCCTCCATGGCAGAATTCATGAAGACAAGTCCCACCCAGTGCATCGAACCCTTCAGCTACAGTATTTTATGCCTGGAGAAATGGATCGGCGAGAAGAAAAACATCAAGTAGCATCCACAATGCTTCCACCATTCTCAGTCTGAGGCAGTGCCATCCAATACTGCTTTGACATATGGTTCTACCAGGTTCATGGCAGGACTCGAATCTCTTCAGTGCAAAGAGACAAACTTGCATCACACTGTAACGCCTACCGAGCCATACCGGAGACGTCCCAATAACACGTGTGCAACCACATCTACACGACTGGAAAATCTTTTACATTCAGGCTATGCCATTTCTCCTGCTCTCTGAGGCCAAATGAAAGGTAAATAATTGATGGAGCAGTCTGTGAAAGGCTCTGATAGAACAAGGACAAGGCTGGTCTTTTCTCCCTTTTTTTTGTTCCTTCCTTCCTGATGTGTGGCCGTAAAAGAAAGACTTGTGCCTTCTGATCCTTATGTTCACATTCATATTCTGGATTGAGTTCTAAATTCACATTAAGAAAGACCTCAGAACACAACTATGGTTCGATATTTTGAAACAAAGATTTGTACAGTATATCATTTTATGGCAAATACCACAGTTTTTGAAATCGTGAAATCAAGGTTGAAAGAAAAAAAAAAAAAGATGCCTAATTTCCAGGTTTGCTCAAGCCTTCTGAAAGACAAACAGAAATACCAGAAACATACCAATGTGGCAATTAGGTGATGATTAAACTGCAGACGTGTGTAGTAGCACACGTCTGCCTGGCTGTAGTATGAGCTAGTTATTACAGGAGGATTACTGCAGCAGCTGTGCACCTCTTCATCTGTGGCCAGACAGTGCATCATGCTGGCCATAAAACTGTGCTGGGCATCGTCCATTCTACAAAACCCGTATGTGCTTTTTAAGCACTGCCGAACGTCTTAGGGACTCTGCGTGAAAGATAAATGTTCTGGATTTGGTCAAAGCAGATAAAGAGCACGAGCATGTGATGTCCTCCAGCAATGTATAACAACAGCGGACCAGCATTACATCTTTTTCGGTTTCAGGTTCTACTCACCAGTGTTATGTTATAATTGAAACCAGTTACAATAAACTATGACTGATATCAGGTATGATCTTATGATATAGGCCACATTCACCTTTTTATTATTATTTTTTTTGGGATCAACATCATATACAGCTCACAGAGACAGACAGCAAGGGAGGAAATATAGACATGTTTTCTTCATATACCAGGTTTATGGAGGCTATTTACTCTGAGAAATGCTGTATTCCAGCAGACTATTACACTATAAAGAGTTTATTATAATATTATATCTCTTTTGGTTAGGTTAAACTATTTTAATATAGATTAATCAAGATTCACTGAGGACTGGGAGTGACAGAACTAATGGAGCCAAGGCTTCAGATATTGCCATATCATTTTGGTTATTTATATAATATATGTATATAATATATGAAATGATTAAGGGTCGCATACCATCTTCAGGAGCCCGATGGAAATTGAAATGCTCCATCTTGGAAAGAGAGCGAGAGGTGAAAGAGAGAGATTATTCGAGATTGGCAGCCCAAAGTGCTGCAAATTGAAATGTGGAGCGTATTGCATTGGCAGCTCCTCCATTGAAATGAACAAGAAGAGAGAATTTCTAATCTCAGCAGGACACTGGGCTTCTAGCACTCTGTTCCAGACGGCTTACTGAAAGAGTTAAATGCATTGTACTGTGCTACCGAGCCAAAAGCCCTTTACCTTTTTCCCTTACCCAGGAAATTTCTTTATTATTGTTCTCTCTCTCACCTGGACATGAGATGTAAGTATGCATCATACTTAAGTACATAAAATGTTTAGTTCGTTTTAAACTATTGCCTGAACAAGAGCTTGGATTGTTGCGTTAAAGTGTATGAATACCTGCTATACTACAGCGTCATTTAAGGGACAAGGTAATCATATAGCAAATCTCCCTCAAACAGTGCAAGAACATGGGCACGTGTACACACACACACACACGATCACTAGCATACCAGAGGATCAGCAAAGCCCACAATAAACAAATCCCACAGGAACTCTGGTTTCATTTCCTTCCACTGGTCTTAATAGACTTAAGAAAACCATGATAACAAGGTCTGTGTTAACAAAGAAAGAAGAGCCTAAGTTAATGTTCACGTCAAACATCAGAATGGGGGAAAATGGGATCTCTGTGACTTTAACCATGGCCCGGTTGTTGGGGTCAAACAGGCTGGTTTGATTATTTCAGAAACTGCTGATCTCCTGGGATTTTCACATACCAGTCTCTAGAGTTTACACAGAATGTTTAAAAAAAACAAAACAAAAAAAAAACAATACAGTGAGTGGAATTTTTGCAGGTGGAAACGTCTTGTTGATGAGAGAGGTCAGAGGAGAATGGCCAGACTGACAGAAGAGTGACAAGCTGACAGAAAGGCTACAACAACTCGAATAACTACTCCCTTGCAACCGTGGTGAGCAGAAAAGCATCTCAGAATGCACAATATGTTGAACCTTGAGGCAGCTGGGCTGCGACAGCAGAAGAACATATCAGGATTACACTGAGGTATTACGTTGAGGTTACACTGGGCACAGGCTCACTGAATCTGGACAAATGAAAACTCACTTTAGTTCATTTGAATTCTTATGAATTTGGCATGAGATCTGGTTTAAATCTTCACCTTCATTTTTTTTTTAAAAATCAGCATTAGGCAGCAGCCCAAGGGCACAATAAATACTATTGTGATCACCATATGTGACTTGCTCAAATGATTATAAATAGCTTAGTATTGGTGAGCTAAAGTTAGCTAATTTGATTTTTTTTTAATACCACAGCTTTGATGAATTCTCAAAGGTTTTCTGTCATAGCAAAGTCTACAGAAGAGAGGACTTTGCTCTTTCTGGTTTCTCAGTAACGTTCACTTGTCTTGTTAACTTATTAAGAGAGGCTTTTAGGGAACGGCTGTTTATCACACGTGAATTGTCCTTACTTGAACAAAACACCCACCAGGTGTTTTCATTTATTACAGGAAGACATTAATTACTTTTTTACATTAGATTAAGAAATTGCTGTTAACATTCAAACCACCTGCCTAATATTGTGTAGGTCACACTTGTACCACCAAAACAGCTCTGACCCGTCAAGGCATGGACTCCACAAGACCTCTGAAGGTGTGCAGATCGAGTCCTGTACGTTGCGATGGGGCCTCCATGGATTGGAGTTGCTTGTCCAGCACATCCCATAGATGCTCGATCAGATTGAGATCTGGGGAATTTCGAGGCCAAGTCAACACCTTAAACTATTTGTCAAGTTCCTCAAACCATTTCTGAACAATTTTTGCAGTGCACCAATGCACATTATCCTGCTGAAAGAGGGCCACTGCCATTAGGGAATACCGTTGCCATGAAGGAATGTACTTGGTCTGCAACAATGTTCCAGTTCTGATGCTCATGTGCCCATTGTAGGTGCTTTCAGCGGTGGAGACGGGTCAGCATGGGCACTCTGACCAGCCTGCTACGCAGCCCCATACACAGCAAACTGCATTGTACTGTGTTCTGACACCTTTCTATCATAGCCAGCATTAACTTTTTCAGCAATTTGTGCTACACTAGCTCTTCTGTGGGATCGGAGCAGACAGGCTAGCCTTCCCTCCCCACGCGCATCAATGAGCTTTGGGCGCCCATGACCCTGTCGCCGGTTCACCGGTTTTCCTTCCTTGGACCACTTTTGGTAGATTCTAACCATTGCATACTGGGAACACCCTACAAGACCTGTCGTTTTGAAGATGCTCTGACACAGTTGTCTAGCCGTCACAATTTGGCCCTCGCCAAAGTCGCCCAGATCCTTATGCTCACCCATCAACTTCAAGAACCAACTGTTCACTTGTGCCTAATATATCCCACCCCTTGATAGATGCCATTGTAACTAGATAATCAGTGTTACTCACTTCACCTGTCAGTGGTTTTAATGTTATGGCTGATCGGTGAAAGAGGAATAAAGCACTGTTTTAATGGGAAAATATTCAATCTTGAGAGAGGTCACATCACACCACCTCGTTATTGATAATTTTCCTATATTAACAAGTCATGGTATGTTTTATTCTTTACATACTGACTCTGCTGCATTAAAACACATGCTCTCTATTTTTAAATTTTACTGTCTGCTTGCAAGTGTGTGGAAAACATTCATTTAATGTGATTTAAATGTGTAGGACCAGTCTTATTTTGGATATGCGTTTGAAGGGCTACAGGTTTATAATCCACAATGTGAGAGGAAATATGCTGTGCATATTTTCGTAAATTGGCTAAACAGTTTCTGTGTTGACGTAGTAGTAGTTTTCCAAGTAAAGTTACATGGAAACAGTGTTGTTACATGCAAAACTATTCCTTGATGTGTACATCATTATAGTATTACATTTTCTTGGAGGTTATAAAAGTGCTGCTTTTTAATCAGGTATAACCTAAAACGATTTTTTTCATATTTACATATGAGAGTTACATATAAGAATCTGATACAATTTAATGACACATGCAAAGAATGTAAAGTAACGATCCCATTCACATTATAAACCGATTTACATAACAGTTCTTGTCCCCAATTTATTTTGTAAAGATTTCTAAAAGATGTAAAATAAATGTTGAAATGGTTTTTAGTGCCGTATTCCACTTCATGTAGCATGAACATGTTTTGCCCAAACATAGCCTATGCAGGTTTCTTAAAATCTTCTTTGGTGGATGAACATTCATACAGGAGCACCTAAACCTGCATACACACTAATGTCACAGAGCGACACGTGACCGTTCATCTTCTATGTGTGCAACATGGAGCTATGATTTCAGCGACAGCAGCAAGCAACAGTGCACCACTGTGACAAGTGCCTTTGAATTGAGATTTTTCTCANACACAGTAGTGAACACACACACACACACCCGTGAACACACACCCGGAGCAGTGGGCAGCCATTTTAGCTGTGGCGCCTGGGGAGCAGTTGGGAGAGTACAAGTACAATGCACTAAAGCGATAAATCCAAAAGACATAGATTCAAATAGTTCACCATTTACTGTTTGATGTGCAAAGAGGGGAGAAAAAGTTTCATATTATCCTGTCATATATGACCTCTCATGAAATGTGTATGAAGACTTTAAAAGACTTTTAAAACAGAGCTTGGAAGGAAGCAGCAAAGATCATTGGTGCCTCTGGTGAGTGTACGGAGCTAGTACAGTTAGCTTGTTTTGCTAATCCAGCAGCTATAACCTAGTACAAAGCCTAGCACATAACATGTAAATCAAGCCCCTAGTTTTCACACTGTCTCTACACGCTCACAAGTGACTTGCTGCTTCTGAGTCTACTTCATCGTTGTCTTTCTATTCGTCGCTCTGTGTGTACTCGTGTGTGTATCTTTCCTTATACCATGTGCTGATGTCAGTTACAACTGAGGGTAGTCTGTAGCTCATGGCTGCAACTCAATCCAGTGAACTGAAGCTTCACAAATCAAACAAGTGCATAGGGCAGATATGGTGTTTGTTTCCCTGGTGTTGGTTGCTATAGTGAATGTTTCATGATGAAACAGTGTATATTACAAAGCCTCTTGAGAAGGACCACACCAGCTAATTGGCTGATAAACACATACAAAACAAAGTGCATTCATTAGCCATGCTTTGTGTAAGCATCAGCAAATATGATACACAAAAGGGTCCGCTGACTTTAACCATAAACATCAAAGGTGTTTGTGTCTGAACCAGCTCTGTGTCAAAACATATATCACATATTTTGAAGTGTTGAACAAACAGAGGTGTCTCACCACCATGCTGGAAACTGACAGAGACGATACACGTGGTCTTTTTAGCCTAAATCCTCAGGTACTCCCATATAACTATGTTTGATAATGCATCAGGTTGCTCTTCATTCATTCATCCATCCACAGTAACTGCTTTCATTCATCCACTCATCCATCGACAGTAACTGCTTTCATTCATCCATCCATCCACAGTAACTGCTTTCATTCATCCATCCATCCACAGGAACTGCTTTCATTCATCCACCCATCCATCGACAGTAACTGCTTTCATTCATCCATCCATCCACAGTAACTGCTTTCATTCATCCATCCATCCACAGTAACTGCTTTCATTCATCCATCCATCCACAGTAACTGCTGGTCATGGTTGCAGTGGATCTGAAGTAAATCCAGGGAACACTGGGCGTGAGGTGGGAACACTTCCTGGATGGGATGCCACTCATTCACACCCAGGGGCAATTTAAAGTTGCCAAACCACCTACTGGCAGGTTTTGGAAGTTTTTTGGGGAAAGACAGGAGGACACAGGAGAACCCTGAGGACACCAATGCAGACATAGGGAGAACATGCACAGAAACATAACATGCGCGTAAATAAAAGTTGTTGACTCATCTTCATTTGATTTGCATTTGCATACTGGTGTACTGGTCAACAACATGTACTTAAAAGGGTCTCTTTCTCATCTACTAACAATGGTAGTTAATTTGTGTGGCACTGTTTTGTTTACACCAGAATATTGCAAGTTGCAGGGACAAAGTGGATGTTACAGGCAGTTTTATGTCATGTGGAGATGATATCATAAGACAGAGATATGATGATATCTCTGTTTACTTCCCAAGCTCACAGTACAAGTGGGGAGACGTTTCTAATGTAAACCCACAAGCTCCAACAATCTTTTATGCAAAATACTACCTGCACACTGCTGACATCGCCAAGTTTACTCTGGAAGAAGGGAGGGGAGACAGACAGAGAGAAAGAGCAGTCATGCTCTAGTTTTTCTCTAAATATATTTTGCTTATTTCTCGGGCTTGATCACTTACAATCAGTGAGTGTCCTGGAGTACATTTCCAGGTGTCTTTAAACCCACAATAAAAATCGAACCTGTCCTATTCTTAATTATTGGTTCCCTTAGGTTATTAATTTACTTTTATTAAACTCATTATTGACTCAGATTAATGTGATATGATACATTTATGCGGTCAGGGAAAATCTGTCGGATGTTGCTGTAACAACCAAAAAAACAAAAAAATAAAGTTTTGGTCAGAATTGGGTTTTTCTGCCTGTGTGTGAGGTGACAGACCTTAACAACTTAACTTTCCAAACCATCCAAACCTATATTTTAACTTTCCGAACCTATATTTCACCTAAATGGAATTTATCTGGCTTTGGCTATCAACCTACAAAGATCACGTTAGGTAAGGAACGTGGTGGTAGAAACTGTCAGCCCGCCTAAAGATTACACTTCATCTTGCTAGCTGATCGTGAATGTCAGATAAAGTTGTTGAATAGATAGCAAACACACACAAGCAAACAGACAGTAGCCTAATCAGTTCAGTTTGTAATCGGATATTAACTGCCAAAATGACCGCAATTTTCCTGTGCCCCAGTTTAAATGAAGTCTTTGAATGTCATTTTCTTCCTTTTCACGTTTGGGCGCAACCAAACTGTAAAGATGCATGCAAAAGAGAACCATCTGATAGGCCTAAAGGATGTATCGAGATGTATCAGCCTACCCACTGTATATATAAGTATTTTTAGAAGGAAAGCACCTGTGTGTTTACCTGAATGGCATGAAAAGCTGGTTTACCACTGGTTTATCAACGTGCGGGTTACACCCATACGCATGTATGTCAAATGTGAAGATTTACAGAAGCACAGCAACAATAATACTTAAGCCTAACTCCACTTTCATGAGGAGTATTGCGGTGGCTCGGCTCACTGTGACCACACCTCATTACCTATGAGACTGTAAACAAAGCCTCCCACAGTAAACATCCTGATAAACTGCTCTTGCCTGGTCAACCCCTTACTGTACAAATACAGAGTCCACANCATCTAAATCCCTGATCAGTCCTTTATATAGGCTAATGATCATTAATAATACTATAATAAATGAGCAGCAAGACCTGGCTCTAAACATCTGCCTAGGTTAGGTTAGATTATGTCATCACCTCATGCACATGTGATCTCTATAAACAGATAGTTATCACAATTCTATTTCGAGTTAACATTTGGGAAACCTAAAATGGGCCTTGAGGCAATAATGATTGAATATTCCAGCCTTAACATGATTCCTTTCGGTCCAGCTGTAGGCTGATACTTACTCTATGATTTATCCAGCCTGCACCTGTTCACTGAATCACCAGGAAACTCCTGTGCAACGTTTACAACACCATTTCTCAACCAGCTGAATATATTTCAGCTCAGGTTTAACTGCTTTACTAGACCCATAACCCCATTTATATCCTGCTCACGGGGTAGCCAATGACGTTAAACAGTCGACTTTACACATTAGCGTAAACATGCGAAACGAAACAAAACGAAGATGACACCTAAACCCGAGGTGTCCACCTTCACAAGGCTTCACAAACTAGCTCTTCACGAGGAGATCTGTCCTGTTTCAGAGCAACATTTACGCCAGTGAGGGAAAAGCCTGGCTCTCCACCATGTTTGAACACACGAGACCGAGAGGAAAGGCGTTTTAAACATTAAGCGCAACAGGTGAGGAAGTGTCCAGCTCAGAAAGTCCGCCGACTCAAAGAAATTACTGAATGTACTCGTTTTTTCGCTTGTTTATTTCCAGAACATTCCGAGAAAGACTCCAAAGTCTGAAGGCTGCAGCCATTACACACATTTAGCCTTTACCTGTTAGAGGGCTGAAGGTGTGGCAAGTGTTTGCCCGAGGTGCCGTATTTTCACAGATAACTCCAGTATTCATTTATTTCCCAAAACTGTAGTCTCCTAAGTAGAAAAAAAGAGACATGAAGTAGTCCAGTGGCTTCTCCTGGAGCTAACGAGCATGGCAGTAGAGTTTGTTGACACAAGGGCAGCTTTGGGCGTCTGACTGCGTTGCGTTTTTTTTTTTTTTTTTTTTTTTCTTGCTTGCAGGAGGGACGCTCCCGGTGTGTCAGCTCTCCTATGGCGCCTATTTGACTTTCAGATAGGAGTCGAGTCCTCTCTCTCTCCTCTCTCTTTCTCTCCTCTCTCTCTCTCAAGCCTGACCAGAAGCAAAAACGTTTCCCGTGGTACTGTAATGACCTAATACATGTGAAAGGAAAGAGTTTGCGAACAGGACAAGGAATTATTTAAGCAGCGACAACACTGCAAAAGTCAGAGTTAAGCTTCTCCACGTAGCCTGCCATACACAACACATAACTGCATAACACTACATAACACTCTGCATATCACGCTGTATACATAACTACATAACTCTACGTAACACACTTCATAACACACTGCATATCACTACATAACACTCTGCATATCACTACATAACACTCTGCATATCACGCTGTATACATAACTACATAACTCTACGTAACACACTTTAACACACTGCATAACACTACATAACACTCTGCATATCACACTGTATACATAACTACATAACTCTACGTAACACACTTCATAACACATTGCATAACACTACATAACCCTGCATAACACACTGCATTACACTACATAACACAATACATAACACTACATAACACACTGCATATCACTGCATAACACTACATAACACAATGAATAATACTGTATAACACTACATAACTCTACATAACACACTTCGTAGCACACTGTATAACACTACATAACTCTATGTAACACACTTCATAACACACTGCATAACACTCTGCATATCACACTGTATAACACTACATAACTCTACGCAACACACTTCATAGCACACTGCATAACACTACATAACCCTGCATAACACACTGCATTACACTACATAACACAATACATAACACTACATAACACAATGCATAACACTGTATAACACTACATAACTCTACATAACACACTTCATAGCACACTTCATAACACTACATAACCCTGCATAACACACTGCATTACACTGCATAACACAGTACATAACACCCTGCATAACACATTGCATAACACTGCATTACACTACATAACACATTGCATAACACTGCATTACACTACATAACACACTGCATAACACTGCATAAGACTACATAACCCACTGCATAACACTACATAACACACTGCATAACACTGCATAAGCCTACATAACCCACTGCATAACACTACATAACACACTGCTGGCTACTAGTATATAGCACCAGACTGTTCACAAGAGCAAATATTTTGCAGCTAGAAAGTTTCGTAAAACTGTATAAGTTTCAAAACCACTGAGAATACACTTATTTATCGCTCTTTGGTAATCCTTAAACGTGTTATGTAAAATCATACAGCAGATCATTTCACTTTCAGAACGAGCCATTTTAGAAAGCTAAGAATCCTAAATAATCCTTAAAAAATTGAAGGACCACTTTCTTGAAGAGTTTTAACATTTTAATTAGCCCATTATGGGTACACCTGTCAACCCATCTAAAACAAAACAAAACAAACAAACAAACAAACAAACAAACAAACAAACAAACAAACAGCTTGGTGTGACAAGCTACCAGCTGCCAAAACTCAGGCTGGGCTGGTCAAACTGGTAGTCCATCTTTTCCAGTTGGTTATTTATTTTCCAGCTTCCTTATTACTTGACTAATGTGTTTAATAAATGTTTGTGTTTCTGATTACCTTACTACTGTGTGTGTGTGTGTGTGTGTGTGTGTGTGTGTGTGTGTGTGTGTGTGTGTGTGTTTTAAATAACCTGTCTACAATGTAGTATAAGTAGTGGTTATTAAAAAAAAAAAGTACACAGAGAAGTACACAGCTGGCAGCTGGAGATAATCAAACTATGACTAAATCTTTACAAGTCTATGTCTTTTTTTAAACATTTTATTGACACATTTTCTACATACACTCTACAGCCAATAGTTTGTGGACACGTAGACATCACACCCATATGTGGTTCTTCCCCAAACTGTTGCCACAAAGTTTGAAGCACATAATTGTCTAGAATGACTTTGTATGCTGTAACATTACAATTTCCCTTCACTGGAACTGAGAGGCACAGACATGTTCCAGGATGACAATGCCCCTGTGCACAAAGCGAGGTCAGTGAAGACATGATTGCCAAGGTTGAAGTGAAGAACTCGAGTGGCCTGTACAGAGCCCTGACCTCAACCCCACTGAACACCTTTGGGATGATATTGAACAGTGACTGTCTCCCAGGCCTCCTCATCCAGCATCAGTGCCTGACCTCCCTAATGCTCTTGTGGCTGAATGAACAAATCCCGACAACCACACTCCAAAATCTACTGGAAAGCCTTGTCCTGTTTTTGTTATTGTTTTGTTTTGTTTTGTCTTGTTTTGTTTTTGTTATTGTCCTGTTTTAGTAGTTATTGTATTGTCTTAGTTATCGTCCTGTTTTAGTAGTTATTGTACTGTCTTAGTTATCGTCCTGTTTTAGTAGTTATTGTATTGTCTTATGCTGTTTGCACACGCTTGCACATGCAGTTTATGTAGAAATGTGTAGTATATTGTAGTTCTGTGTTGTTTTATGTAACACCATGGTCCTAGAGGAACGTCGTTTCGTTTCACTGTGTACTAACTAGCTGTATATGCTTGAAATGACAATAAAGCCAATTGACATGACCTGATATGCCTTGATGTACCTGATAAAAAAGCCTGACAAATTTAGGTATAGCCTAGGTGTACCAATAAACTTATAAGTGAGTCTATATGGGCCCATTATGTAGGTCCGTACTGTCCTAAGCTGCCCTCGGGACAAACAGTGGCAATGTTCATACAAATGCTTCTTTTGAGGGGGAAATATTCAATGTTTCTGAGTATTCACTTAAACGTCTAGGTATTCTTTTGTCTAAAAAAAGCAAACTAGCTAATGATTCACTAGGTCACTGTAAAAAAATGTGAATAGCCATAATAAGTGGTCTGGATTTTTGGAAAATTAGAAGGATATCAGGAATAGGGTATTGGAATGAATTAATAATTAAAACAAATAACCCCATTATGTTGAGTTTAAAAAGGTCAATTTTAAAATGAATGTTTTTGATAGGTAATGAATATCAAGTGAGATATAGTTTTTGAAGTCTTTTCTTGGTGTAAACGACTGCATGATTTTGAAATAAGACAATACATCTTAAAAGTGTAGTCATAATAAAAGTGAGCAATAAATAAAAAAGGTAGACTTGTAATACTTAACTTGGGAAAAGAAGGAACCACCTGCACAGATATGTTTAAAAAGTACTGTATAAGAAACTAAAAGTCTCCAGTATAGTGCAGTGTTCAGATTTCACCTTCTAGTACATTACAGGTCCCTTTAAGCCAGGGCCCATGGCAGAACCAACATTTTATCATTTCTGTTCTCTCAGCCTGACCCTTGTTCATACCTACATTTCTCACTCTTTTCACTACATGTCTCCTATTAGTTTTACAGGAGTTACTGAATAATTCATTGTAGTTACTGAATAATAATATTTAAGATGCAAAGCTGAATCATAAGCTGTGACTTAACTAAACAAGGGGGGAGAACAAGGGGAACCACTTCTAAACAAATGGAAATATTCAGGTGTTAATAAGTTAATAAAACTGAACTTGTTAGTTATCTTTCATAAACATCTTGAATCTAGTTCAGTTTCACTATGGAGAGATTAGCTACTGATTGTTCAGTTTTCAATAACTTTATAAGTTGTTTTTTTTTTAACTTTTGCTTCGCTGTTGCTTATCCATCCTTCGTATCTTTTTTAGTTAGTCGGTAGAAAACTATTCAAGTAATATTTTAATAGGTCCATATCTGTGTATTGTGTGTGTGTCCCAGTGTCAATTCAGTATGAATCACCAGATAATATAATTGGAAAAGATATTTGTGTTCCTCTTAATTATGCCACCCTTAGGCTAGTGTTATTCATAGCAGAGTATCATCCTTTATAAAAGGATTACAAAATGTTCACTCAGTACAGGGCTTATTGTATATTATACTACAGTGCTGGTGAATTCTCAAATCTGATTAGTAACAAAATATTTATTGGTTTTCTATAACAGTGATGCTCTGTGAGTAGTGCCACTGCAAGAGAAATTATATCAATATAATAATATCAATATAATATATATATATAGAGGGTTATATGAATGTGTAGCGTTCTATAGCTTGCAGCTCATTCACAGGGACCTGTATGACAGACACTCACATAGTCTGAATCTAATAACAAATGCATTAAAACAATGTCAGTTATTTAAGAAAAGAAAACACATACTAGCTCATATGGTGTAGCTTTCTGTAGGGAGATGTTTATTTACCCTTCATGGAAGGAGTCTCAGGTGTCAGCAGTTTTTAACGGTAAGTTTTCCACCACAGGAAAGTCTGCTTTTGTCTTATTAACAAGACAAAGTTGCTGGTGAGGGTACAACGGTTTATAGCTGCTGTATTGTAAGTGATAACATGAATTAACTTGTTTCATGGATGTTTCACACCATTAAATCTAACTATAAAGTTGTGACTTTAAAAATGATGTTTTCTTAAATAATTAAAAACTATATTCATTTGCAAATTGCAGTGATATAAGAGGAATAAAACATTTCTCCTCTTTGCATCAAGCCACATCACACCACCTTGTCACTGATTATTTACCAATTACAGCACACCTTCTCGTGTTTTATTTCTTACTTAAAATGTATGAATGTACAGATTAAATTTCACAGATGTGTGTTATCTTGGTAAAATACACAGAAATGTAAACATGATTCCTTTGTAGTGGGTACCCATGGGGCATTGGTGGCAGTACGACTGATGCCTGGCATGCCTTTGAGGAATCTCGTACTTGTTATCCGAGATGATTTTTTCTGCTCTTTTCCACAGTAATCCAATCCATGTGACACTCAAGGATGATGACCGAAGAGCTGGCCCAAAGCCAAGAAACAAGATACCTTGAACCTTAGACTACGGTAAGTGTGTGTATCTGGAAAGACAAATAATTTTAAAATAAAGTTGCTTTATTATTTGCATTCTACATACATACTCTAGAAAGAATGAGGTTTTCCTAGATACTTATGTATTCATCTTTAAATTTGTCAGCTCAGCCAGCACTATGAACAAGAATCAAAACAGATCAGGTTGCACTTGTAATATAAAGTAATATTCCACTGTTAAAAGGACACAACTACAGAGCAAATAGTTGTGGAAACAACATGACCTATTATTAAAACCAAAAAATGCCTTAAATGTTTGGGTTCTTCCTCATACTGAGTTTAAAAAAAGGCTGGCTTGGTAAACGCCATAGGTAAACACACCACGCCTAAACTAACCTCAGTACTTTAACTGTTACTATAATACTAATGTGCATGATAGTGTCAGCTCTTTCACTGGATTTTCATATTCTAAATATTAGTGAAGATAATTATTTGACTCTTAACAAAATACATGTAAAATAATTATAATACTAAAAGCTATGTTTTTGTAAGGAATACTGTTGACAAATTGGAACTGTATCCATTCACCTATGATGGGTGTCATTTTTATTTTTATTAAAAAAGATTAAAAAGAAAAATGAAGGCATAATGCCTCTCATACCTAAGAGGATGTTTGTCTTTCTACTGGTTATCCCCTTATGAGTAACTGTATGTTTAGTCTTACTGGCATTATTACAACTCTGTCAACCTTTCACACAACTTTCTTTGCCTCATACTGCAAATAATTATAGTAAATAATAATATAATGTCTTAATCTGTAATACTGGAATCAAGGTTAACATTGCTACACTAATCAGATTTTTGCACTTGAAAGGAGCTGCCAAAAGTATAATTTCTGTTAAAGATAAAGATTGATGTTTGTAACCTAAAATCTGTGGTCACAGCTTTGTGACTCAGTTATCAACAGCTGTGTAAATAAGGAAGTCAATGATTAGCCCAAATTCAAATTCGAATTAAAAATTCCAAATTCAAATAAGTATGATTTAGTTATAAAAGTATATTAAAATTATGTTATAAAAGCCTAAACATAATGCCTATAATGCCTAAATATTCGCTATCAATGTCTCCATGGAGAGTAAAGAGTATGTGTGTCATTATGATGACTTTGCGGAAAGTCTTTTCATAGAGCTGAGACATAGTTGTTATCATAATGATAGGCGGCGCTTATTGGGCCTCTCCTATTATGTTTGCTATTAATAATAAAAGGCAGATATTATTGGGCCTCTCACATTATGGTTGCTATTAATAATAAAAGGCAGATATATTGTTGGGCCTTTTGCATTATGGTTGCTATTAATAGTAACAGGTGGGACTTCTTAAGCATTGTCCATTATAGTTGCTGTTTATATTGGGCAGGTCATATTGGGCTACTCCCAGGTCCACATTGGCCATGGAGAATATAGACTGCCAGCAAAAGGACTTACTCCAAGCCCAGTCCTTGTTTACTTCAGCATGTTTATGAAAGTGTGTGTATTAGTGTAACTGTCAGGCAAGCAGGGAAACCAGGTGCTTTGGGTACGAGTTATAATATTGAAGAAATGTGGCACCTGCCCAGTATTATGAATATGTTTGTTGGCTGCTCATTGCACTGCCATCAAATCCTATTATATCACAAGTTTTGTTTTGACATGATTTGGCAATTATTAAGAAATTGGAATTGAAGTATGTAGAGTGTAGAGTAACTTGTATTCTGATATATTAGTCTTTTATACAGGCTAGTAGAACACATGGCAAGAATAAAGCAACTGAATTAAGAGGCAAAAGAGAACCATTTTATTACACTAAAATGTTTCATACAAACAAGGCATACACACTATTTCATATTGCTTCAGACATAATTTTTCCTTTTTTAAAACAACTTTGTAACAAAATGTAAGTACAACATTTATGAAAATATATAAATCTCTAAACAGGGATTTCAGTGTTGACTATACAAACAATACAATAAACACATTCATTGCCAGTATGCCACCATGTTCTGCAAACATGTATGTAATTAAGTCATTCATGTCACATCACATACAATATGCCATGTTCTGCTTTCATAGTGACACATTCAGATATACTCTGGGATTTCAGTACAACATGGGCTTATCGGTTGTTTGCAAATGTAATATATTTTGTCTTTGACAGTTAATGTAAGTCACACTGGGTGGTACAACAGACCCATAAGGAATAGTGTTCAGTTAAATCACAAAGCATAATTCATTTGTAAAGAACAACTTTGGCACACTATATATAATATTTCTGTCTATAATGTTTTGAAAATTTGTACTTTGAGGGGTGAGATGTGTCAACCCTGAATAATGCTACAGGTTATTACTTGTAAATGGGCATATTTCTCAACAGTTTCAGAAGTAAACATACAATTTGTCGGAATAGCCCTTGAAGTTATGGAGGAGAGTGATGGGGCATGGCTGATCATTTTACAGAGCATGCCAGAATATACCCATAACCGAAGGTAAAATTAAAATCGTTGTTCGCCATACTCAACCAAGTTTGTAGATGAATATTTGTGTCATTGTATTCTTGATATACTGTATGTCAGCTGTGATAAACAACTGTCCCAAATAAAGTGCAAACCCTTAAAACTGGCTTGTCACAACCTTGTTTGTAAATACATATATCTATACATTTCTATGTAAGTCATCTATAACATAAATACTAAAAATTATTTTTTTTCTACTATCACGCGTTCCCACAATGCCTTACTAGTGACATGAAAAACAGCAACAAACAAAACTTGGCATAACTTATGACACCACTTTTTAAGGCGTTTATACTCCTTGTCAGATGCTACACACGATGTTAAATACTCAGTAACAGTATATTCCAACTAACAATATGCAAGAGGTTCAGCTAGTGATATTTTCCATTCCATCCTTCTGTTTGACACAATAAATGCAGTAACATAATATAAACATCCTTAATAATATATAATTTTCCTGAAATCATTCTGCTGTGATGACTGGTAATTCTGAATGAATCAAATTTTATGTTCATTGTTTGTTTATTGTAGAATGTTTGTTGTATTTATGAATATTTATATCAAGGTTTTGTTTTAGAAATTCCCTGCATCTTTTTAATCATTAGTGTTTATAAGAAAATTTCTTAAAATCCAGGCACTCTCTTTGATTGCATTAAGCACAACATAACTTTGTTAAGGAGTTGCACAAATTGCAGCAGCCAAAATAGATATGTACACACATACACAAGTTGAATCTTTGAAACAGTTCCAGAGGAGATTATGAAACTGAGATGACTGAACATTTATAAAAAAAAAGAAAGAAAGAAAGAAAAAAAAAGCAAATATGTGTTATGGCTACAAATATATACCATTTCTATGTTTCTGTATAAAGTAATATTATGGCTTGTTTTGAATAAAACAATGTATTTGTAATATATCAAAGATGTATGTAACAGATAGTATGACAAGACACCAAATGAAGGACAAGAGGATGAAGGTGACCTGACTAAATACAACTGCAGCGTGATAGTAATTGGCCAGTATCAACTGTGTAGTACCCAGAGGACTGATTTGTGCAACTGAATCACAAGGTTGCTGTAAACAAGAATCAACTGCATCCAAATCTGGTCCCATTCATCTATACCACTAACTTCCTGAAGAATTCTCATTGCAGTAACTCAGTCTTTTTTGTTGGTGTTGTTGTTTCAGGCTCCCCACTGTCAGAGACATTGATGGGGCTGTCTCGAGAGAAAACTTCAGTTGACTCCCTCCACATGCAATCAGCAATGGTCTTGAAGGCGTTGGTGCTGCACTTGGGTCGTATTTTCTGTGAGGCATTGTTAACAATCTGCCGGCTGTTAGAGGTGGCAATCTTGATTTTGAGGGCTGCATCCACACGGTCCACAACTGTGTAGGTCCCAATACTACCATCCTCAAAGCCAATAATAATGTTGAGTGCTCGTTGTGATAGGCACAAGTAGGTTGGTGTCTTGTAGAGAGAACAGGTACCAATACTTTTTCCATCAGCAAGTCGCATGACAATTAAACTAGAAACCACACCTGCATCATCATCCTCATCACAGTTTCGGAAACAAATGTAGACCAAGTACCGTCCATCTCTTGATAACTTTTGCCTCCATATTATGCCTGCAGCATGGACTAAGCGCAGTTTACCACTGTGTAGATCTAGAACATTAATGTTGTCATCTCCTTTAGATACAATTCCCAACTTTCCATTTGGTGAGATTTGGAAGTCTTCCAAGTTCTTCAAGAAGTTGCTTGGCAGTTGCACCCTTCTGCAGACAGACTCATCAGCTACACTCCATATGAAAACAGTCTCTGTGGATGTGATGAAGACAACATAGTCTGGACTGTCTGGAATTAGCTTAAAATTTATGATTGTGATGCCATCATCACAGACAAACTTCTTGGATACACTGCCGGACCACAAGCTGACAGCCAACAGCTTGTTTTTAGTTGTACCAACCAGGAAAGTGTTAGCTGTGGTGATGAGAGCATGCTGGAGGGTTACCAGGATGTTGCACACTTTGTGTCCAGTAGCAAGCCTCCAGACACGTGAGGCATTTTGTTCACAAAGAGAAACCACAAATTGGTCATTATGGGTGATAAGAAGTTGGGATATTTTTTGGCCATTGATCCGGAAGATATTTTCACCTGTGGCAGTCTGCCAGATGTATTGGCTACATTTGTCATCAGATGTCACCATAAGGTCACCAGATGTGGTGAGAACACAGTTCTCCACAAGGCCTTCATGTTTAAACACCATCTCAATGAAACCTGTGCTGAAGTTCCATTTATGGATGGCTTCAGACCCATCCATTGTGTAGACAAAGTCTTCCCTGCCTGATAGCTGTACACTTTGGATCCGTTTCCCTGTTTTGTCAATGTTTGACATTGCTGTAATGATATCAATATCCCAAACTGAGAGAACCCCACTGCTGGCTACGGACAAAAGCAAGTTATGGTGTGTTGACTTCATCAATTTGACGATGGCCCCTGATATCTCTATTAAACTAGCCATGCACTGCCCACTGTCTCTTCTCCACACAAATATGGATGAAGTATTTTCCATTGATGCTACAATACTTTGGCCATTCTTTGACAGGACAGCAGCCACAAATCTCTCACTACGTTTGGCCTTAAACTTCTCTACCATCTTCCAAAGCTTGGTGTCAAGCACTTCAATGCTTCCGGCTTTGCAAATGAGTACTGATTTCTGATCCTCAGATAATTCTATACCTACCACCTCACTATCATCCCCTCGGCAGTCGTAGTCCTCCATAAGCCTGGGATTTGTGATCTCTTTGGTGTTCCAGACAGAAAGACTACCTTCATTGTCAATCATCACCATTTGATGGATTGTGTCTAGAACTAGGATGGACTTCACAAATCCACCAGAAAACTCCGAGGTCACTGTTGCAAGCTTATCCCCACTTCCTAGGTGGAATATAGTGGTGGTGTTTAAATATTGCCCACAGAAAGCATACATCCCATCTGGGGAGCATTCAACACAGGTTACTTCGTACCAGCAATGGAACTGGTATAGGGGCCAGCCATACTGCAAGTCAATCACATTGACATCTTTACTAGCCTCCAGCCAAGCTAAGGCATGGGGGCTGGATAAGGTAAATCCATTAATGAATGCCACCCCACCTGTTATACCACAGTGTTTTGAGCCTTTTACCTCCACCTCTGACAACAAACAGGATTTATGGTTGTCATAAATTAGTAGTGTGTTTTTTGTAGTGGCAACCACAAGGTACTTCTCATCTGTGGTGAGCCTAACACCAAGCACAACTGACCTTGCTGTGTCGATCTGTCTAAGCAACTGTCTGCTCTCTACATCCCATGTACTGACTGAGCCATCCTCAAGAGCTGCAATTACAATGTTGGGAGCCAGGGTAGGTAGGATCTCAACAATCTGCATGTAACTAGAGCACAGCGGTAGTCTCTCAGGACTGTATGTAACATCCATGGAAGAGTGGAGTGGCACTATGGAGCAGTATTTGGGTCCATCCTTGTCACACTCTAGTAAGAGATGTCGGAGTTTGGGGAGGGATGTGACCACAGGAAGAAGTCTTTGCTGAAGCTCAGCAGATAGTGAGGCAGGGTTCTTGATTACTTTGACCTTTATACTTCGTAGTGTGCTAGCAAGGAACTTGAGCTCCTTTTCCTGTGAGTAGCTGTAGGCCAAGTCAATGTCTGACAAGGCCTTGTCAAATTGTCCAATCTTTATCATCGTATAGAGCCAACTGAAGTTCATGATGACACCGTACATGAGGTCATCTGTCCGCCCACTCCTTGTCAAATGAAACAACAGTTCTGTCATTTTTCTGTGATTGACAAAGAAGATATCTGGCTCAAGTAAGTTGCATTGGAACACCCAGGGTTGTTCTGGTGTTTGCCTGTCATAAGAATGCTTGTCAGCAGAGGCTTTGTCATGGCCATGAAGGCTTTGTTTGTTGTGAGGGTTCCGATGCTGAGAGATGTTTAATGAGGCAAAGTGATTGTTGTCACAGTGAAAAATCTTCTTTCTACCACCTGCCCATACCCCAAGAAAATACTCAGCTAAAAGGCTGTGCATTTGATGCACATCTTCTTCATTACTGAGATACAGCTTTTGTGCAATTAGATGCAGATGCCTGTTTGCCCACACCATCAGGGTTACATTCCGAACCTGACGCTCCACCAAGTAACCCTCCAGCTCTTCTCTTAGTTGAGCAATGAGATCATAGGAGATTCGCAGTGGACTCTTTAGATTTGAGCTGACCATGATGTCTCCAAGTACACTATTGTCCAAAGATAGTATATCCTCCAGTTCCACCTCCGTCAACCCTATACGTGCCATTGTAATGTATCCCAGTGCACGAAAGACAAAGTGGGAACCCAGCTTATTTTCAATGGAAATAAAGAGATGTTCTATACTCTCATGTACTGTTGAGCAAAGGGACTTTTCATCAACATCTTTGTGTGAGCGCCAGTGTACCACCTCACGATAGATAAGGTTGACAAACATGGGCAGTGTACATTTAGCCAGTGCTTCATTTACATATATTTGTTGGCCTGAGGTTACTTTTCGTTTGACACTCAGAAGTTGCTGTTTTAGTGTCTGGCTACATGCTTTACGGTCTCTTTGTGTCAATTCTACATAGCAATCCTCATCATGAATCAGGCAACGTAATTTCTGTAGTATCCCATGTTTGTTAGGCAAGGTCGATACCACAATGCGGACTGTACAAGGAAGGTGGATAGGCAACCACCAGAGCTTACGTGCCTCATCTGCTTCTGACAGCTGTTCCAAGGAATCCAGTATGATCACTAGGGGTCGATGGAAGGATGACTCTCCCAGAAGGTTAATCAACAATTCCCTCATTTCTTCAATCTTGTTTGGTAGGTAGTGGATTAAGCAGTGATAGTTTATGGCAATCTGCTCACAAATACTTTGGAGGAGGTTGCGGAGGTCTGTAGAGAGGTCGGAGGAACCAATGAAGCGAACAATGATGACAGGATCTGTTTCTGCCCCCATTTCCTTCTGAAGCCATGAGTATGCCTGGAAGAAAACAAGAAAATGATTAATTGGTTATTCTGTTTCTTAAACACAATAAAATTATTTAATTATAAATCTAGATATTGAAACAATCTTTGAACAGTTACACACATTGGGCCGTATGTGTGGAATTCAGATTATGCAAATCACATGAGTGTAGTTCACGCCTCCAAGGTTGAAATTAATACTGCTCCTTAGGTAAGAATAATGGTCTTAAGTCCAAGGTCTGAATCCTGCATAACTGAGACACGTATCTTTTTCATAAAACTCCAACCTGCATGCATAATTCTCACATAATAATGAATAGTGCTAGTCTATAGTTATGTCTGATGTCTGAAAAATCAATGTGCTCAATTTCGATGTTTAATCCTCACTAACTCAACTCTGAATATAGCCCATTAGAATTAAACAATTACAACATTAGAATTAATAAAAAAGTAAATAAACTTTGAATTGTTGTCTATTGTTGAACAGGATCATGGTACCCTGTTACTTTAATAAAATTTAATTGATGGAAAATCCTTGTGACTTACTGCTACCTGCATAAGGCTACAAATTCTAATCGGAGAAGCTGCAACTCTGTGCAGAAAATATTGATGTGTGAAGGGAGTGGCTCAGACACAGTGGCTTTCATGTTCTGCTTCCCAGCATATATCTGGCTAATTTCAGATTGCTTAGCAACACAATGGAAGAGTTACTGCTGCTCAAAAGTACCTGTAAAGACTTTTCACTCTCTGCTGCTCTTTGTTTCACTGAAATGCACCTCAGTCCCACCACTCCAGTGCACTGTGTTTACTGAGATTTCACCTCCAAGAGCAGTTTGTAACACTTTTAACGCTGTCCTCAGGGCGGTGGAATCTGTTTCTATATTAATGAAGGTACCAGTGTCACAGTGTAGAAGAAGTATTGTTTCCAATACCTGGAATCTATCTTCATAAATCTTCATAAACTGCAAACCATTTAATTCACTGCAGGATTTCGTTCAATTATTATTGTTGTAGTCTGTATTCCACCTCAGGCCATGTGAGGCTCTGCTCCACCTGGCTGATGAGATAACCATGATTACTGTGGAGCAAAAACACCCAGACTCTGTTGTCATTATTTTTTGTGGCTTTGAACAGAGCGCATCTCAGTCGCAAACTGTCAAAAAATACAATACACCCACCGCTGCTGTACCGCTGAAGGATGCCTATCACTTTCCCTGTTCCCTGTGCTGGTTTGGAACATTTTGATCACTGCCTTGTCCACCTTATTCCAGCATACAGACAGAAAATATAGCACTACAAAGAAATGTACCAGGGAAGGTAAAGACAGACTACAGGTTTTTGAACACACAAGCAGGAGTTCACCAACACATCAGATTTTTTTTGAGGGCACTTACATTCCCACTATCTCTCAAGACCTGAAATGGGAAGCCAACATTGACTAAAATTGTCAAAAAGGCCCAGCAGAGGATATATTTCCTGCAACAGCTGAGTAAGTTCAACCTACCACAGGAGCTGTTCCCCCAAGGACCTATTCCCCTCCAGAGCCTGGAACAGAGTGTTAAAACTTAATCGCCGCCCCTGTGTGCTAAGGTAACCATATTTTAACTCTTTCCCTCCAGCAAGTGTCGGAGGGAAAGACTTTACCTCCAGGCAAAGGAATAATTCCTTTCCATATGTGATTAAACTCATGAATACTCTTCAACAAACAAGATGTCTGTGTCACTAACAGAATTTTCATTATTTCATTAATGATTTTCATCACTACCATTTTGTGGTAATGATGCAATAATGTCTTTTGTGTAATATTTATCTATGATTTTTGCCAGACCGCCTAGCAGGCTGTCCTAGGAGAGGCATTTTGGCTCTCTGACTGATTGGCTGATTGACTGTCATTTTGAAATATGCATGTGAGAGAAGACAAGCTAGCTGCATTTCAATCTAGCTACCCTTAGCCAGCAAGTAGTGAGTGATACCAGGGACATTCTGTCACATACATGCATCTACTGCATTTGTTCACAAACAAGGCCACTTCCGCGTCATTTTGGGATAGTTGGAGAGAGTTGTAAACTAGGCCACCTCGGCCAAGCATGGTGGCTTAATGCTTAGTGGTTAGCGTGTTTGCCTCGCACCTCCAGGGTTGGGGGTTCGAAACCTGCCTCTGCCCTGTGTGTGCGGAGTTTGCAAGTTCTCCCCGTGCTTCGTGGGTTTCCTCCCCCAGTCCAAAGACATTTATTGTAGGCTGATTGGAATCTCTAAATTGTCTGTAGTGTGAGAATGAGTGTGTGTGCGATTCTGCCCCGTCAAGGGTGTCCCCCGCCTTGTGCCCCAAGTTCCCTAGGATAGGCTCCAGGCTCCCAGCGACCCTGTGTAGGATAAGCAGTACAGAAAATGGATGGAGAGAGTGGTAAACTGGCCCAACTCTATATGATTTTGGGATAGTTGCAGACAGAGAGGTAAGTTAACTAGTCATATCATGTAGATGTGTGTCCTTGCTTCAAATATTATTGAAGCTAATAATATTATTGAAGCTAATGAATGAAGGGGTGAAAGGATGTAATGTGGCGTCAATGCGTTGACACTCAGACACTTGTAGCTACATACTGGCCATATTTATATCAACCATTATGTTATTTACTTACATGATTGCATGTTCTGCACATAGTTAGCTAGCCATCTAATGTTAGTCACATTCATCATAGATAACATTACTTAGCAAGCAGTAAATGATTAGTGTGTATCTGCTGAGTTTGTTCACAGGTACCAACAAGTTCACAAGTGTCATTTACTGACAGTTGCTTAAAGTTGTGGCGTTTCATAAGGGTGTGTGTCCATGCTTGAAATATTATTGTAGCAGCTAGCTTATTTATTGAAGGGGCATGAGGATGTACTGTGGCATGAATACATTTGTAACTACATACTGGCCATATTTATCCTGTAAGTTATGTTTTTTTTAATGTTTTTTTGAATATGTGTTGTGTGTATAGCTAGATAGTTAGCGAAGTGACAATGTTGTTTGTGTCCTTGTCTTTGTCATTTATTGTAATGTCTACAAGCCTAGTGAGAACTCAGCAACCAAGTTCCTTCTTCGAAAAGATACTCAACAATCAAATTCCTTGTATACACAACTGTACTTGGCCAATGAAGCATGACTCTGAAATTGCACCTGTGTGACCTTCCCTTTTGTCTGCAGGGGTTGACCATTCAAAACCTCACAGCCATATATGGTGTGTATTGAGTAAAAAAGAAAATAGGACAAATAATCACAAAGAAATTTCCTCTGCCATTTCCTATGCCAAGACCATTGTATTCTGATATCTTGCAAGTTGTCTTGTTAATATCATGGCTACTTTCTAGAAGTAAAAAAAAGAAAGAAAACAACTGGGACATTGTATATGTTTTGCAATATGAATGATATAACAATAGCAAACTCATTGTCATTTTATTTAGATAGTCCCTCACCCACAATGCCCACAATCCACAAAGCAGATCTGAGTGGAGAAAAACAAGATTTTCCTAGGGAGAGGCAAAAAAGGCAAATAAATGCATAGTGTTACTTTTTTTGGTTGTCTGCTAAGCAATCTCTTGTCCTGGCCAGGACTGGAAATTTGTTGTTTGAATTGCTTAGACCTGATTGTTGACTAAATGTGTTATTTTGATTAGTCATTACTGTTTGTGTTTGGTCTCAATTCTTCTTATAAATACCCCATTGCAATGAATCACTTGTACTCTATTATTAGAAAATCTAAGTATGAAACACTTATACATGAGTTGAGAAATGTTTCTGCCATAATATCATGGTTTGGAGCTTGTGCATGCGGCACAGTATTTTTGTAACCATTGTCACAGGCGTTAACTTGGCGCATAGAGTTAGGGTTAGGGTTAGAATGAATACATTATCAAGAGGTGTGATTAGATGTGAGTGGGTCTCCATTGTGATATTTTTGTAATGATATATGATTAGGTTTTACTTGGTGGTTGAAAAACCTGGCTGACTGACAGTGTTCACATAAACCAAACATCCTGGAGTGCCACTTCCATGCACATCCATCAAGTTTAACCTCTGTGTGTATGCATACTCTACAATAGAACATCTATACCAGAGGGTAATAAATTAATTATATAATGTTCTGTGCATAATGATGCAACTTAGTTTTTCTTAATTGTTAAGGCTAAAATAATTAGTCAGGAAAATAGCATTTTGGCCTTGCATTTGTCCTGAGAGGAGGTGTTGAGAAGTGCTAAAGTTAATGCTAGCTTAGACCTACAATTTTCTGTTTCTGGGAACAAGTTATAATAAATGACCCAATAATGTCCCCCTTTGTTTTTGGTATGAATGTACTTGTTACTGCAACAATAGTCTGCATACAATTGTCTGGAGAGGGAAAATAATGGTAGCTGGCTGGTGTAACAATGTATCACGATCACTGCATCTTAATCCAATTCTTTTTGTGTAGCATCAATTATTAAGCTCACTGAAGCATTATTGAGGCAGTGCACAGCTTAAGATAACCTACAATATGACTCAATTACATACTTCCAAATGGCCCACAAAAGAAGGGCATTTAGTTTATGATCTCTCTCCAACATTCATGCATACATAAACATAAATATGCACAGACAATTCTCTCACCTGTTTAGCCACCTCAGCAAGCAACAGCGTCTTTCCCGTACATGGCCCTCCATAAACGACTAGGGGCAATATTCTCCCTCCTTTGGATGGGTACAGGTATTCCTGCACCATATCCAGCACCTCACTTTTATACACATAAAACGAGGAAAATGTCTTGCACAGTGAAAGATGTTGTATGATCTCGTCATACAATGGATCTGTTTCTGTGTCAAAGTTTTGTTGGACAGTAGCTTGAATAATGTCGACCATGTCCTCATAGAACTGCTTACACAGACCTTCCACATAGTGACTCTCTACCTCTTGGGAGTAGCCCAGCTTCATGTCGCAATGGGTGACCGAGGAATAGACACGGAGGTTGGATGCTGCGACTATTGTGGGGATAAACTCATCTCTGACTTTCAGAAGACGCTCATAGGCCTCCTGGTTCCTCATGACGCGATCCCCACTCATAATAATGTCCATGTAGCGGGCCATGTCTGGGATCTTGGCAAAGCGGTCGAAGTTGGAGATTTTGCGAATGTAACACACACACTTCTTCAGGAAGGCTGGGGTCTGTTTTCCTAAAGCAAAGTCCAATTCATCCTCCAGTGCTATGAAAAAGAGGGAAGAAATATTTCTTTTCATTCATGCTTTTGAAATATTTGATGTTTTAATCACTATGCACTATAATACTCTACATCCAATTTGATGTCTTGATGTCATGAAGTGCCTATGTTTTCTGACAGTCTTTAGCATGTGATTAGTGGTGCTTCCTTAAGCTGCCTTTAAGGCAAAACATATTTGATGTGATCTCTTAATCCATCATTGCAACGTCTTGACAAGGTTCTCTGAAGAGAGAGCCCCACTGACAGCTTGCCAACCCTGTCAGCTTAGTATCGCAAGCTCAAAGCTTGCTTTGTTAATGAGGGGATGAGAGGATGAATATGGCTGGAAAGGCACCATTTTGGAGGCTGCAATCTCAAGATCCAAATGTTTTACTTGCTGTACAGTATTAATGTTCGTTTGAGGAGAAACTGATTGTTTGTTGAATAAGAATTAGTCTTAGTCTGTTGTGAGCTTGACCATGCTGGGAAATAGCACAGGGGATTGGCTGTGTACACAAAGTTGACTGTTGAAAACTGCACTAATGGGAACTTTTTGTACAAACTGAAAAATATCTGGACTGTCTTGACCCCCCAAAAGCTTTTAGTGTGACCGCTAACATAGATTGAATATCAACTCAATAAGACATTGAATTGTAAGTTTGTATGCATATATACTTAACCATGATAACAGAAGGAATGTATTTTAAAATGTTAGACAGATTAGCTTTTCTACAGTTTAAAGGTGTCTGATGAATGCATCCTTTTTTTTTTTTAAACTTCAAAACATATTTATTTTAAATGATGACCCATCAATTTTTGCTATTTCATAGTTATCAAATTTATTACATGATCTTTGTTACATTAACTTTATCAAAGAAAATTATTCATGTTAAGTAAATGCCCCTAGATGGATGTAACATGGAGGAGCTCTTATCTGTATACCCCTGATTCACTGGTTCATAAGTTATAAGAATTATAACAGGAAAAACACTAAATTATTGTACAAACTAGAGTGCCGAATGACTACAAACTGCCATAGATTAGTGTAGAATTCATCTGCCACATACCCGAACAAAGAAATTTTTTGGCCTGTGCACTCTTCATGGTTCCTTTCTCTTGTAGTTGTAGGACTGCAGTTCTGAAGATTTTCTTGATTTCTTCAGAGACTGCTCTCCATGCCTTAGCATTCTTGGCCTTTGCAACACTGCTCGACTCCATCTGTGTGAGAGAGGGAAAGAGTCATGGTCAATGATCTGCCAGTATTCAAAGAAAATAATTAAGCTTCTAAGAACAAGATTTATCTCTACACTATGTTGGATTTTAAATGTTTAAATAGAGATTCTTGGTTCCTTTCTTTGGTTAAGAATGAAGCTTAATCCATTCTTCGTATAAAGCCTCAGTCAGATATCACTTTAGATGGCCAGCCAGCCATTTTTTTTGTATTTGTCATGCTCCCTGTTTTAAATTCAGAAAGTTATCATATATCTGATATGTTTGTCTGTTTTTAGAAAGCATATAAAGTGAGAGAAAGGGAGAAGAGTGTGATAGAAAGATTAGAGGGGGCAGGTTACTTTGGGCCAGATCAGGGTTTTTTTTTTTGGTGTCTGAATACACGCAGAAATTCAAACCCTGCTGTTTTTCTCATTTTAGTCCAGCAGAGCCACCCAGCCTCACAGACACCCCTCTTAACACAAAGTACAAACTACAGTGTGTGCTTGTACAGACCTGACATGTGCCATGACATGGGCCTGGCAGTGTGTGTTTTTAACTGAGCATATGTGTATGAAAGAAAGGCAGAAAAAGAGGGATACAGATGGAGAATGCAATTACCTGTGAGTGGAAGTGTAGGTGAATGCATATTCAGGAGAAAGGCAGTAAAAGAGATAGAGAAAAAAAACTGAATGTGAGAAAAAAGCATGCAAATGCTAGATCTTGCACTCTTACTAAGGTTTAATGAAAGACAAACTGAATTTATGAGCCTAATAAACTCTCCTGCAGGCAAGCAGCTTGCTCTCTTGGGTCAGGCAATTTCTGAGAGGTTCTCAGCCACTAGTCTAGCACATTGTGACATTTACAGGATACATCCGAGATTCTGGGTTCAAACGTGTCTATATGGCCCCCCTAGGGAACACTAAATGCATAATTCACAAGGTTTCTCTTTGAGTTAAATCAACATTTATTTGAAAAATTCGCAGTTGAAAAGGAATTTTTGTAAACATGTAAATGGACATGAATTTTAAAAGATATATACCAAGGTCCCAGTTTATTATTTACACCCCCACCATCACACAAAGTGTACACTCCAATAATGTCATGAGACATTTCATGTCATGTAATATAGGCTTGTCTTGGATGAGACCCAGGTGATTTCCAAAAGATTGATTTAAAGAGGCAGCAATGGTGAGAAAAACATTATATAATGGTGACTGGGAGTTTAAATCCTTCCCTCATAAATGTAATTAATTCTAAGATTTTTTCCAAAGTAAAGGTTGAAAATATAACAAAATACAATAAACATCTGCTTGCAACTGCACACAGCTTGTTTACTGCCTATCACTTCCTTTTATAAGTGCTGTACTCTAATTACATTTCATGTTGTCGCTCATTTACAGCAGGTTATATACAATGCACTGCACATGTTGTGCTTAAAACTTATTTAGCTGCATGCTGCCATTCCATGGGCCAGATGAGCATGGGCCAGAGCAGTTATCTGGGTGTCCCATGTCATCCAGAAGAGGCAGCTCTGGTGCTCTACGTCACCTTATTGGGCTACGTCACTTATTGGAATTTCACTTGAATGGGCTGCATTGCCAAAGACCATGTTGTGTATTGATGTGGTCAGTGAGGAACAGGAATGCATGTTTCCTCTGAGCACAGGAACATCCAACTGGAACTCTCACTTAGAACATCTCATCTGAACATCATTGCTAGGTTCCTTCCTTCATGGCAACAGTTATAAGGATACACACTCATAAGGATAATTCCAGCATAATGATCCATTTTGTAACAGGCATACTGTAGGTCGTTACTGAATGATTATAGAAATATGGCAAGAACTGTTCATTGCTTCAGTGGCTTGCATAATTCCTGGATCTCAATTCTATTGCGACTACAGTGGTCCAATCATACAGCCATTTCTGAGTGGAACAACATACTGGAACAATGCCACCAGTATTGAAGAATCTTTGCCTAGGTGAATTCTTGCTTTCATGAAGGCTGTATGTGTATCTAATAAACAGGCAACTCAGTGTGTATACTATTTATGAACGTAGAATGATCAAGATTGGACTACAATACAGGAGAAAATCTTTTATGTTATACCATTTTTATTTATATTTATATTTAATGTGTTTTTTAGATGACATCAGGTAATATCCACTTAACATCCCATTACAAATATGTCATAAATGTCTACATTGTCTACATCAGCCTTACCGAGTTCTGATAGTTTTTCAGCATCTCAGCTTTGGGTTTGAGGTAGTATGCCGGTGGTACTGAGTTTTCATCCCGGCAGTACCACTCCTCCAGGATCCGTGTATCCAGACCCGCTTCCACTGCCGCATCTAGAATCATTTCAAACTCAGCTGATTCCACCTCCCCTGGAACACGAATGCTGCCATACTTCTCCCCCACCAAACCCTGAGAGAAGAGAAAGACAGAGAGAGGAAGACTACGCTAGTAAACACTTGCTATGACCAGAAAACACTAAACTAAACATATGTGATAACCAATGCCACTGCCACGTCATTTCACCTCAGCTTTATTACACAGCCGTCCGATATTCCACATTAAATTGAACCTCATTGTGATCTGCATAATTCCCCATTCACCTTTAACTATATTTAGCAACAGCAGGAACATGAACTTCACATTTCCGACTAACACACACACAGAATTAAGACACAATTATGAGGAGGGGATTCTGTATACTAAGCCTGTCATGATTGAGGCAACATGTTCACAGTGCTTGGTCTCTATTACCCACCAGCCTTCTTTACTGGCAGTAAAGCAAATCCCATGCACTGATGTGTCTGTACAATCAACTCCCGAATTTCTAATATCCTTCATAAGAAATACAATTACATAATTATTTGAATTTCCCACTTAATTGGAAAAAGCACACACAATGAACCAGACATGCTATTGCCAACATTATTACATTATTACTCATGCCTTTTGAAATTAGTAGTGAAAAATATTAAGAATAAAGAGCTTTGACAGCTATATTAAGGAAATTAGCTTAAAACCTCTGAAGCAAAATCTCTCCATAATTCATATTTTTATGATTTATAAGAGTGGGCAACTAAAGGAGCAACTAAAGTTTTAAAAATTATATTGCTTTAGTTTTTCCTATACCAGCTTAATGAGTATCAAGTACTTATGTATTGATCAAGTGAATATCTCATACTCCGAAAAAGGAAAACTGAGTTTTTATAGGTATTCTTTTCATTTGTATACACACACACACACACACACATGTAAAAATTCCAACAAAGGGGTAAGAGGAAAAAAGATACCAGGGTTTCATGTTTTATGTATTTTAGGAACTGGGTCACATCCTCATCTTGAGGTTTATACATTACAAAAGTTATAGTCTCATGTCTCAACATGTGAGCTGCTCAGAGAAAAGAGTGATTCTGAGCAAAAAGTGGAAATGCAGCTGTAGTGTCCCTGTGGTAAGATATATACCTCTGGTACCTCAGAGAGAGGGAACGAGAGACATACATTTCTCTCTCTCTCTCTCTCTCCCCACCCTCACTCTGTGAGTGTGTGTGTGTGTGAGTGTGTGTGTGCATGCACTGCAGTGCCACCTGCCTTCTGACAAGATCCCACAATAATCAATATTGTCTGTGGTCGCAGGTGTGTGTACGGATGTTTTAACGCCTGATGGCAGTTTGTTGGCCTGTTATTGCTAATTCACCTGTTCACCTGTATAAGTGAATAAGTCTCTTTGCATAATCTAATAAAAATATAAACTTCAGTGCAGCTTTTTATTGGATCTATTGTGACAACCACTAGCCACATCCTGTGTTGGGTTTTGGGTTTTGTGTCTTTAAGGTGATTAGAGGAGGAGGAATATATTCACCCGCGTCTCCCTGCCTTATAGAAGATAGCTGGTCTTCTTTTCTTTTTTCCTTTCTTTTGTCTCCTTATTTTAATTTTGTCAATTACAATTTGTACAAACAATGAAACACACTGATGCAGCTGCTTTTCATTACTGATAGTACTGACTTCCACATGCTTAGGCTTTGCTTTTTAGATGAAGCTAGTTCATTTATGCCCACTAGAAGTTTTCTTGCGTTCAGTGTGTGTCTGTTGTTGCTTAAGCTACGGCTGCAATGAACTGGAGCTTAACCATTCAGATTACATTTAGTTTATTTGTGTTTCGCTTTGGTTTAACCATGTTTTTAATAAAGCTCTTGCCTGGTTATATACTGTACATTTGATTAAAGTCGGATGTTGATCTCATTTTTTCCCACAGTTACTAGAGTTTCTTTGCCATGTTTTCTTAATGCACACTGACCCTTTTTTTCTCAAAAATATTTCAACAGCCTGATAAATGCTTGATTTGCAGATAAATAATCAAAGCCAATTACCAGTAAATATAGCAAATAAGTAGAGCAATAATACTATGACAATTTAAAAAGGCAAATAACCACAATTACACTTATAGGAACCTCGAACTAAAATATAGGCAACAGGGTTTGGTGTTGATATGCAGTTTGTAAATGTGAATCCGATTGAGCAGATGGATCTTTATCAGCTCATTAGTCTTTCACTGGAGTAATAGGTGTATTTGCATACCAGAGGCACCTTGAAGAGCTGACCTGGATGTTATTCATTATATGCTGGACCTGGATATTCAGAGATGCTTAAAGATTATCACATGCTTTTGAGATTATATACACAGTATATATACATTTCATATCAACACTAAAACACACCAGACACAATTTTATTATGATTATAATGATTTAATTAAACCAGACATATAAGCTTTAATTAAACTGGAGTTAAATTTGAAATATTGAAGTTCTAAAATGATTAAAAACCTAGCTATAAATAGAATTCACCTAAATACAGGTGAGGCTGGAAAATAGTTCATTTTTCTGCCACATTGTGGCCTTAAATAGCTTTAAAAAACGAGCACATATTAATAGCTGTCTTTTAATTTGGAGCAAGCTCAGACTCAGCTCCACTGAAATGTATTTTTCCCTACTCTTCATGTTTACCTCTTTCCTTGTTCTCTTTATTTCAATGGATCTTCCTTAGCTCTTGGATTGCCTGCTGAATTGCTTTGCTTTTAATGGCTCGCAGTTCTTGTAAATTAGATGTGTATGAGGGTAAATATGGTCATGTTGTATGCATATGGCATATAAATATACTGCATATGCCATATGCAGGGATGGGAGCTTGCATCCATGCAGAAGCTGATTCAGCATTTTCGTCAAATTGTTCTGATCTTGTATGACAGTTTCATGAAACAGTGCCCAAATGTGTGCTAATTTCTATATATTTCTGAACAACAAGAGCCAGTGATTATTTTGGATGTAATGTTGCAGCAGAAGAGAGTAGTAGCTTTACCTCAGGCTATGTGTCTTTTGCCCTATAGAGCTCTGCATTAAGACTAGATAGTGTTAGATTAGATAGTGTTATTCAATAATGATAGTGTCATCCTTGCATAGCCAGGAATTAATTTCAGATTAAATAAACAAAATAAAATCAGCAGATGATCTGTACAATTATACTGATAAGTGGGACACGCTCACGTATTTTGGCAGACAGTAGTTGAAGCGATGAGACAAATTTGATATTTTATCTAATAAAACCAGATCAGAAATGAAATATTTTATCTTATAGAAACAGATGAACACTTCTTTTTCTCCTCCTTCAGTAAACTTGCAGTATTTCATTGTCTGTAACCTTGATATCTGTATACTTATTTCTATGGAGCTATTTGGCTTTCAGACAGAAACAGGAAAAATGCATCATTCCAACTGGTTATTAAATATGTTTACAATTAAATATGGAATCGCAATGACTCTGTTGACCTTCTGTGAACATTATTATAATGCAATTAGTGTACAAAAATGTTATATGACATTGAATAACAGTAATTGCACTGCATTGAAGTTCAAAAAAGGTATATAACCTAGAATAGCTGTGTTATTAAATATCCACAAATAAGCACTGGAAAATATTTCAGAGGCATTCAAACCCCTAGGTGCACCTCTCGATAGGCCTCAAGTGTCTGTGTATTGCATATCAGGTATTTGTGGTGATTCTAACAGGGAAGAACTAGATTCCTAACTAGGTCCCTTCCTATTTTTTAAAGTAAGAACTAGAGTTAGTGCTAATGCGTTTAAATACTTCCTAGCATGCATGCACAATCACTTCTCAGTGTCTAGTGAAGGCATTGTTCTGTTTCATTGTCGATTTAATTTTTTGTGGCCAAGATTTGACTGAATGATTTTTGAAACAGAGATTCCATCAGATGTTAAATGTCCTCACAGCATGTTTTGTGTCTAAATAGATATTGGGAAGAACGATTACCCCAGTGAATATGAGCTGCCTGGGAGGTGGTGCAGGAAAGTGCTGGTTTCAGCCCAAAAGATGTGTGTGTGCCTTTAGTCATGTGGAAGTGGGAAAATTAATACTTGGCAAAAACAAAAACCAAGCAAACAATAAAAAAAAAACCTAGCCAGAATAAAATGAAGTGTCAGTGTAACTGCATGTTTGAATACTGTTTTTTTTTTTTTTGTTCTTTTATCCAGATGACCAGGTACCTGTGCTTTGATCTGTGCTTTTAGTTGGTTCACCTTTTAAGGAAAATTTACATGGTACACGATGGTTTGTAAAGTGTTGGAAAAGACTTACTAGGCTGCAACTTTTCAAGACTTTTTACTAATACTGGTGTGTCTGAGGCAATTGTATAATTTTCATATGGTTCATCTAATATCTACCTAGCTGAGGATGGAAAGTTATCATACTCGATTATTATATATATATGTTTTAAAATTATTGGTTAAAGTTGGTTGTTTGATTTGATATGGAGAGCCCTTGAGTAATTTAGACAGCGTGCTTAGCCACTGGCACCCTACCAAGTGCTCAGAGCTCAATGAGCCAATTAAAATGTGCCCTGTTGTATTCATGGACAGATTAATGTGAGCAAGACACTGATATGACTGATGCAACCAGATATCACCTTGGTTGTTGTTTCTAAAGTCTGACTAAATTACAATTAGGTATATCAGAGAAATGTGAGGATTCTCACTAGTGACTGATGTCCCGTCATGTGCTGCTTGGATAAAAACCTGGATCTGCAGGATGAAAGTATGAAGACAATGTGATCAACTGAAATACTTTTATTTCAGGGATCCTCAAAGGAGCCCCTGCTTCATAGGGAGAGTATAATGATTGGCTGTCTTGTTTTGTTTTCAGGGTGCTAGGAAGCTTCCTATACTAAAAGGCCATTTTGGCTGACATAAGTCAAATTTCAATTTCTGTCATTTTCACTGTATTCTCTAAAGAGTAGACTTTGGTAAACTACATTATATCCTTAGAAGCATTTCTGTCATTTCTTGTGTAGTGATACACAATTGTATATCGTAGCTGTCCTTTGAAGTGGTTTGAGGAGTGTGTCTGAACTGTACTTTCTTTTTCTTTGAGCTTTCCTCAGTCTATTCTCTCCTTTTCCATCTCTTCCACCACCTCGTTATGCCTGAGGCTCTGTGACTGTGTGTCAGCTGCACTTCTCCTCTAACAAGAGCTTTGATGTTTCTGTCTCTTAACTGAAAGAAAGCACAGAGTCGCTGTTTTTTTCTTAAAGAGGTGTCAGAGGCGTAGTGAGAATTTAAAAGCATTTGGGTCATGCTCTGTTTCTTTACCTAAAACTGTTACACATATTGACTGCTTGGAAATCAGATTAATAATAGCTGCTGAAAATAAAGCTTAAAAAAAAATGAACGTTTTGATGGAAGAGTGGCTCATGTAGGGCTTCAACACCCAAAACTGCTCATCATCACTGAAGATTGGTCCAATGCCAGACTCAGAGCTTCAGAGCTATCACTTTTTCTTTTTATTTTAATGTCCTCAGTTCTTTCTGTCTCTCCTACTCTCTCTCTCTCTCTCTGTCTCTCTCTCTCTCTCTCTCTCTTGCAGGCTGTCACAGTCAGATTAAACAGCTCCAATCTGCACAGAGTCCCTCTCTGGAGACTCAAACTGACACATGCAACCCAGAACTGTCAACTTGCAACCCCCTACTCTTGTCTTTTCTCTTTCTCTGATCAAACACTGGCTTCCCAGTTTACAATAAACAGTCCTGAATACATACATAACTCCCAGCAACGGTGCATCACAACAACAGCGCAGACATCGACTGTCACTGTTTCCAGACATCTCACATATCATGTGTCTAAAAGCACACACCGAGAGGTTCAGGGAAGATGTCTTGTCGTCTTATATTTTGGAGTGCTAAGAAAACATCTCAAAGGTCAGTCAGTGCTTTACATAGCTTGCAAATAGGTCAGAATTTGCTGTTTGGCTCTCCAAAGCTGGGAAGTCTGTATGGGTTTTCCTTGAACCTTTTACCTGTTTTGCATCACTTGCTCTGGGATTCATGTTTTGGGGAATCTGAATGCCTGAACTTTCTCCCTGGAGAAACAGCAGAGCACATCTCATAGCTCTGAGCTCTGACCTCATTCTCTTAGGGAATAATAAAGCAGATTTTTTTTGGCGAGAGCAGGCTAGCCAGGGCGTCTCCAGACTCTGAGCTCAAACAGAATGCCTCAGAAAGAATCTTTTCTAACCCAAACTATAAAAAGCAGTTAAGGAAAAAATAAACAGGGCCATGTTTGACTATTTTAGCTGTTTAACAAAAAAGGACGGTTTATATTCTGCACACATCTAACTTCTGAGGACAGTTTTGCAGAAAGTTTGCAATTATTTTAGAGAGATAACAGATGTTTAAATACAGCCTTGTGCCTAATTTAATTTAGTCATGGCAGAAGCCAGAGCAGTTTGAACAGAGAAAGAGATTACATATTTCATCCAGATGAGAAAGGGAGCTTGAAAGAGGGCAAAAGGAACTTGGATTTGCTAGAGGACATGTAGGATATAGATGTGTGAGAATGGGAGGAGTGAAGTGGGAGAGAATGACAGGAAGAGAGATAGAGAGAGTGACAGGATCTATTAAATGAAGCGTGAGAGCAGGAGAAAGACAGATGACTGAAAACACAGATAAGATAAGGGGAAAGGAGAGAGAAAATGAGAAACCCAGATTAAATTAGAAAAGGGATGTTTGAGTACCAGAGAGAGTTATGAAGGGGAAGGCAGCAAAATGAGGGATAGCTATTGAAGTGCTGAGATCGAGAGACAGAGGATTTTGTGTGTCCTGTAAGTATGTGACCGAGACACAGACAGTCAACAGACATGGACAATGTGTGGGAGATTGTATGAGGTAGAGGAAGAGAGATATCACAATGAGAAGGAGGACAGTGGGAGGACTGGGGACCAACGGTATTCCCTGCTCTCTTTCTCTCCCCACACTCTGCTTGTCATTCTCTGACTCCAATTATCCTCCTACCCCTCACCCACATCACTCATTTACATTTTAATCATTTAACATCAATCTCACCCACACCTGTGCACTGATCTCTCATCTGCACTCGACCTGACAGCGATCAGCACTACACACACCCACACACACACACACACACACACACCAGAGGAGAGAGATTATTACAAAAACATGTCCTTTTTTTCAGCCACATTTTTGATTACATTTGTTAAAAGCAACAGTGATTAGTGCTTGTCATTGCACTTGTCTAAAGGCCATTAAGGCAGCGTGGCATCTGGGATTCGTCCAGATGTTCAGTTGGAGCACCTGAGATTGTTCAGAGCAGTCCTGCTGTCAGTGAACAGCCTTGTTCTTAAATAGACATTGTTCATTACAAGGCAGCAGACTACTCAAAGGATGTGTCAATTGCAGAGACAGATTTTGATTAGCATACTATTAATTGCACATCTTTAATGCATTGCACATAACGTAGTGGCAGATAGAATACGAAGCATCTGTGTTCAGATAGAGGTTTGAACACACATTTAAAGATAATTGGAAACATACATCGCAAGACATTTTTGTTTTGTAGTGTAACATACTTCCAAATTTGGAATTTCATTACATTTGGAATAGTCTGTGTTGTGGGAGGAAGGGGAAATGAAACATAATGTTATTGGTTAATATTATATTTCCTGGCCAAGTGCATGGGGATGTAATCAAAAATCAGGAGACATTTAGTGATCATTACATTTTGATGACTCATGCACACAAAATGACCATGGATGTAAATTAACAAAGTACATTCTGTCTCATTGGTCTTAAAACACTCTGCCTAACTGGTCTTCTAGTACTCTGCGCTGCTGGTCTTCTAACAATCTGCCTTGCTGTGCTTACAACACTCTGCCTGACAGGCTTTACAACAATCTGCCATGCTGGACTTTGAACACTCTCCCTCACTGGTCTTCCAACACTGGCTCACCAGTCTTCCAGCAATCTGCCTTGCCTGTCTTCCAACACTCCACATCACTGGTCTTCAACACACTGCCTAAGTAGTCTTCTAACACTCTGTCTTGCTGTTCTTCCAACACTATACATCTCCAGTCTTCCAACAGTCTTCTAACGCTTTGAATCATTGTTTTTCTAACACTCTGTCTTGCAGGAGATGGAAGGAGTACTTTGAGGAGCTGATGAATGAGGAAAATGAGAGGGAAAAAAGAGTAGAAGAGG
>CM074948.1:10945760-10958567 GCA_037577455.1 Pangasius macronema | reverse complement strand
CCAGAGAGTAACAGGGATAAACAACAAAACCAAAACCTTTTGGGTTCCTGATTTAACAACCAGAGGGTTATTTATTCCAAGTTTCATGTCTAGCATTGACTATGTTCATCCAGTCAGTATTGGGGATTGACAGTTTAAAGATAGTGACTCTGAAGTGGTGTCTTAATGCTACGTCATACCAAAAAGTGGAACAGTATGGAGGGATAAACAGATGCTGTGTCCCAGTTGCTCCCTTTTTAAAATCTTGAACACTTTCACCAGAGTGCAGACTTGAACGAGAAACACAGGGTTTAGGGTGCCATTCGGGACAGGGCCGGAATCTCTTCCCTTCTGGTAAACCTTCTTATTTTATTATTGGCTTATTGGTACTGTACTGGTACTGTAGTTTTGTCCTTGCAACTTTGCTTTCATTTTTTTTTAAAAAAGATATGATGTCAAAAACTAAAACGTTTCTTTTATAACTATGAATATTTGTCTTAAGAAGTGGAAAGATGACACAACATGTTTGTCTAAAAATATTGCTATATTAATTTGAGATGTTCATTAATGTTAAAGTAAAATATCACATTCAAATATAGCACATTCCTAGGACAATATGTCTGAATATGTCATTAATATTTATTAAAAAGGCTTTAGTCATCCAGTGGGTGCAGTGTAGCAGTGCAGCGCTCCCAAAGTTGAGCTGAAACTTGGGCTGCTGATCCACACTGTTACTTTGCCAGCTGCTGATGGATATTAGACCATAAAAATAAAACTAATGAAAGATCAACAAAATCAAGAAAAATAATATACCCTCACAAAAAAAGCATTAAAAACATCTCAGTCAGACGGGACACCACTCAATCTGGCAACAAAACCAAAAGACCTTAGGCCAAGCGTGACTCACGATTCGGGGGGTTTCTACACGCGCGCGCACACACACACACACACACACACACACACACACACGCACGCCAGGGTTCGTGAGTCATCCGTTAGAGCGAGCTTTGCTCTTTACCGTCTGGGTTGGCGCAGATGAAGACGCGCACGCTCCGGCCCGTGGGCACGTGATACGGCGGCAGCGCGAGCACGTTTCCGCTGATGGCCGCTCTGCGCAGCGCCGACTCGCGAGGACACGGCAATCTGCTGCCCGCTCCGGACGGCCACATCGGGGAAGACTTCCAGCGAGGCTGCACACAGAAAACAAAAGCCCAGAGCTGACGTTTTCACACACTTCTGCGTGCACTTTGTATTTTATACAAATCCCACTCTCTTGCGCGTGCACACGTGTTTGTGGCATGAAAATGTCTCACTGAAACTGACTTTTAGTGTCTCAGTCACTTAACAGACTCCCTGGAGGGGATGCTGGAAGCTATGCGCCAGCCAAAATGACATGACATGACATTCTCACTTTCCACCATCGGTTTTAAAGCATCAGTAGAAAAATACGAGACATTTAACTAACAAATCAAAACAAAACCCTCGCAGCGATATTCGCATTTTAGTGTGTGTGTGTGTGTGTGTGTGTGTGTGTGTGTGCGTGTTTCAGCGTGGACCTCTATCGCAGTCTACAGACAGCTTCTATCGCCACGCACAGCGCGCGCTAAGACGCAAAGTTGCATTTGGATTTTATAACCTCTAATATCCTATTAATATGCGCTAATATCCGCGTCCACGCGCGCAAACCCCAGCTCGTGCGTCTCCGAACCAGCGGTCATGGAGCAGCAGGGCAAAAACACCAGCACAACACGCGCGCACACACACACACGCGCGCGCGCGCACACACACACACACACACACACACACACCGAAGCGCTTACGTTCATTCTCTTCATTTCCGAGCTTTTGACAGGAGCAGAGCGCGGATCCGCAGGAATCAGCAGCAGCCCTGGTTTCCTCCTGAGGAAGATGCTGCTGCTGCTGCTACTGCTGCGCGAGAGCCGGCGGTGAGAGGCAGCATCGTGCCCGCGCTCCCCTGCTTTCCTCTGATTAAATGACGGCGAGGGAGACGGACTCGCGCTGTCTAATGGGGATCGCGGTGCTGTCTCTCTTTATCATGGCAGACCCACTCTCCTGCACGAGAGCCGTTTTTGTGAAGAGGAGGAGGAAGAATAGGAGGAGGGGTCTGGATTCATCAGCCTATCGATAAATGCAGCTGCTCTCTTCCACGAGCTGGAAGTTTTAAGAGCTCCCAAATCCAACCGGTTTTTGCTCTCCAGAGGAAACGCACAGAACCAAACTAATTTAATCAAACACAATCGCACTATTATTGGATCTGGGTCCGTTTCCACTGTTTGTGTCCTGGGGGACAAAAATGCACGTACAATTTTCCTGACTGTAAATGTGTTGAAGTGATTTATGTCAGTCAAAAAAGCAGGCAAGGCAAGACACAAACTGACAAACATGAGCAACCCCCCTGTCAAATTTTATGCAAGATAAATTAGGCATGTCTGTTTCCTCATGCAACTATTTATGTTCCCCAGTGTACAAAGAGCACAAATGTACAGTCAGAGGTTCAAAAATGGTCTGTAAAATCAAATTATGTACCTTAGATGCGTCTTTAAGATGCACTGTATCCTCAAGGTCCACTTGAAGATAGAAAATACGTACAGAGTAGCCTACCCATGAACCAAGGGGTTGTATCTTAAAACCCCAGGCTAGCACATTTTCTTCGGAGAGGGTATAATCTGCCACGCAAACAGAAATAGCATGTCTGGAAATATTCCAATCAGCATTTAAATCAGCATGCTCTTAGGTTTCCGTTCTGATAGGATACAAACTCAGATCTCTTTTCTACAGCTTACATCACTTAGAGCTTACACACACATTCAACAAATAACATTAAATTAAATACTGAAAAATTCTAATGCTGAGATTATGAAATTTAAATCTAAAAAGTAAAGTGTTTAGATTAATGAAGATTAATAGGTTCATTAGCTAACTTACTGCTGCAGAGGATAGCTGGGTCATGGGCTGTCTAACCAATTTGGCACCTGGTGCCTATTATAAATGCCCGAGCAATCAGTATGGGGGGGAACCCAGAAATACTAAAGCTCCCCCACAACGGTGCTTAAGAGGCACACAAACGAGTTTCCAGTGGAGGCTTAACCTTTCTTTTCTCTTTTCATCCGCTAACACGTTGATCCCCAATCCTGTCCACGGGGAACCCCTTAGAGTCTACTGTTCTGCGCTGTGCCAACTCCAAACACTGTTGTACCAAATATTCAGTGTTCTTGATTACCTTCTCAGAGTGTGTTTGGAGCAGGTATAGAGCAAAAATGTTGACTGAATGAGAGTCCCCAAGGACTTGATTAGGAAACACCGTGCTAGAGTTGTAGTCGTGCTCTATTAGGGTCACTCACAGACGAGGCTGGAAATCTTGGACCTCCTGAGAACAGCAGTTACTGGGCTTTTGACACCACTCCAACAGTTCCTGCATTGAGTCATATATTGAGGTTTTTTTTTTTTTTTTTTGAAAGGTTCAAGACTTTCTTACACTATCACTGGGGCAACTCTTTATTGCAGAAGTGCACAGGTCTGGCTATCAAGTGGCAGATTTGAGTACAATATTCTTAAATTCTTACTCAATATGCCTCATTAATTTGTTCATTCGTTCATCTTCAGTAACCAGTCTATCCTGGTCAGGGTGGCTGTGGATCTGGAGAACAGTAGGCATGAGGCTGGGTGGGGATACCAGTGCATCACAGGGCACCATGCACACACGTTCACACACTCATTCACACTTATGGGGAATTTAGTGTAGCCTATCCACATACATGCCTGTTTTTGGAGGTAGGAGGAAACCAAAGAACCCGGAGAAAGCCTCTGAGGGCACGTAGAAAACCAGCAAAACTCCATACAGTAACCCGAGCTCAGGAATAAACAAAGGATCCTAGAGCTGTGAGGTGGCAACTCTCTCTACCCACTGAACCACCATGCCACCCTTCATCTCATTTACTTTCAGGGAAATCATCAAGCTGGGCACTCCAGGACTGTAATGAGAAATATTTGCTCTATTGCATTTGTGGTAGGTTTTACTTCTAATGTCATGATTTTGTATGCACGAGTTCCACTTTGGGTCACATTCTCACATTTTATCCTAATGGCACACTGCAGACCTATGCCGCCACTAGTTGCTGAGCCTGACGAGGACAAGCAGGATGGAGGATGTAGAAGCACATGCACATTGTATTTATTTACGCACTGCTGCGTTGTGCCTGTATTGTAATCTGTGTCTGTTGAAATGTAGACATGTTATCATGCATCATTACCTGGGCAGCCATGTGAGAGCAGCACCATGTGGACAACTCAAAAGTCTTTAAGAATAGATGCTGTATAAGATAGGTTGTCTAACTGGGTTAAACACTGCTATATTCCTTAATTCACATTCAAGTGAAGGAATACATTCCATTTCAGGTGGTGTGGATAATTTTCCACAAGGTGTATAATATAGTTGTGTGGACGTTTGCCTGAAGCTTCAGATATACCACAGGCATGTTAAACACCCCAAAACTCAATTCATATATTCCCTGATACCCTTTTCTATTTCCTCAAATGCTCATCAATTAACTTACAAAGCCCGTAACTGCAGCTAAGCAGTCTCCTCAGAGATAACCCCATCCATGGATCAATATGCTCAATCCCTGGACAAGTGCATGCACCCTTTCCTAGGAACGAAGGCAGGTGACTTTTCTCCTATACCTAATGCACAGTTCAGAGCAAAGAGTGACAAGGAGAGCCAAGGTGAAGGTTTAGGATCAAAGGCAGTGTTATGAGCTTAGTTATGTGCCTGACTGCATTGACAGATGATCCTGTAATTCGAAACAACCTGAAGGGATTGTTCAAAGTGGATGTTCTTTTATGAGGAGTATTGGAGTATTGGTTGCTTTGTGTTTAACTGTGACTGTGGAATGAAATAGTCATTGGAAGGATTCCAGCACAGGATAGTCATTCACCATGCTTGAAAAGTGTCTGGGTTAGCACTTACATTTGGACAGAGGAGGACTGAGGAGATTCTACTGAATGGCATCCAAACAAGAGCCTCTATTTCTCTTTTCTCCATGTATGTGAAAATGCCCACATGGATATCCATGGATATTTCACTTTCCAAGACTCACCCTTGCTTCAGTGGGTTAATCTACACACCCCTCAACACACTTAGTACTATGTGACATTATAGTATACGATTCTAAAAGAGTAATGAGATACAATCCCACTATCTGGTATAACCGAGAAAAGGATGAGTTCCCTTTTGTGTCTGGTTCATCTAAAGGTTTATCCCTCATGTTGTTTCTTAAATGGTAAACGATATCCAGGTTTGCAGAATGGTTTAATATAGAGCAGCACCATGGACAGCACCCTCCCTTAGCTAACTGAACCTATAAACCTGCTCTCATGAAAAATTCATATGAATTTAATTGAGTAAAGGGGACGTGGTTGGATTTCTCTTAATTCAATATGAAATAAGTTGTAGGAAAATGTAGGAACACTTAATTCTCTCCTTATTCTAACCTTAATCCTTACAACTTTTCAAATTGAGGCTACACCCATTAGTTCCAGTGAAGGGAAATCTTAATGCTACAACATTCAAGACAATTGTGTGCTTCCAACTTTGAGGCAAAAGAGTATTATTTCATCATAGGATAAAGGTGATCAGTCAGAATAACTTTGTGTTTATTTGCAGTGACTCTTCTTTTAATGGAAGCAAGTGGACCCAACTTCCACCCGCTCATCATAAACAGTCAGTCCATAGTCAAAGGACCCAATTCAGTTTAAAATGAAACCTGGATCTGCCAACTCTCTCCTGTTAAACATAGCTGCAAATCCTGTCACCATCTTTAGCATGAGTTTCTTTCTTGTTTACAATATATCTCTTTTGCAGATCAAAATCCACAAAAAATAACATCTTTCCAGGAAGCGCTGAATAAATTTTCCTATCAGCTCTGACAGGAAAATGAGGCACCACATATCCTTTGTGCAGACAAGCCAGATTAAAAGCAGTCAGTCAAATACCACTGTCAAAAGTGACAGACATGGTGTCGCACTAATGATGTAATTGAAATGCGCCATCATGACTGTGTTATGGACGGATGATATTTTTTATTTCCTCTCGGGAGAAACTGGTTTATTATGAAAGGCAGTTGGATAGACAGTGGAGGATAGTAAGAAAATCTTCTCTTGCAGTGATGTGTTGTCATGACAATAAGTTGCTTTACAGCTGTATGTCAGGGCAGGGGTGCTTTTCAACACCAGCCAATTAGTGTGTGTGTGTGTGTGTGTGAGAGAGAGAGAGAGAGAGAGAGAGAGCATGACCTTGGAATATGTTTGATTTAGAATTCATACTTTATGTAGGAGAGCTACACATACATGCACAAATATGAATGATGCATGCTCTACACGTTGCCCTTTTGTGCTTTGATACTGGCTTAAAAAACTGCAAAAACTTTCCGTTCTGCTTCTAAGCCAGCGTCGATAATTGTAATTATTTTAAAGTCTGATAAGTATTTAAATGCACTTTGACACCTGTCATGATACCTGCTTTGAAATACTGCATGCTGATGTCACCACACATCAATATGTCGTTTTAGGACGGTATTATCCTCTCTTCATCCCAAACTAAAAAGGGATGGCATCTGTGTGTACAGCAGAGTTAAAAAGATTTTTTTAAACTGAATCCGAACTGATGAACTGATCATTTAAACCGAATCTGTCTGACATGGAAAACAGTTTTGGTTCAGAAAACAAAGCGTATTCTTATTAACTGCACTTCAGGTGGATTCATAAAGTATTCATGGCAGATAGCCTCACCTCATTTTCTACCTGGAGAATGAGAACTTTTACATAAGCAGTCTTGACTGTTTATTTATAAATGCTTTTAAAACCATGGTTGACCTCAATTTAGGACAAAAATAATACAGTTCAAAGATATTCTTTATATAGATATTAATGAGTCAGTCTACACAGAGAGGTGCGAAGGCATAGGTAGCTGAAATGTTAGACTAAAAGGTCATATAATCCCTATGACTGCCACAGAAATGGATTCTGTGAACTAGAATTCTCCTTGCTCTGGATTGCCCTCTGATTATATAACATGACCAGATGAAAGCGTGTAGTAAATAGAGTGCATTCTGTGCATGGACCTTCTTAAAAAAAATAGTTTAAGCCCAAGTCTCAAAGTCTCACCTTTGCTAATCTCGCCTGGATTCTGTAGATGTGTACCTCACATGCTCATCATCAAACATCCTTTCTTTCAACACAGTTAGTACTGCCTGCAGTACTGCCTCGAAAGTGTGCAGTCATTAATGTACACTTCCCCTTGTAAAATAAATGAGAACACTTTGTTATTATCTCAGCATGTATTTTCCTAGCGCTGAGTGATCACTCATGTTGTCTCTCACGCTCTGACTGTGTTCCATTGCAGAGGAAGTCAGATGTTACTGTAGGGCAGATGAACTCAGCTTGTTTTGGCTCATCATGATGGCAACTCTGACTCAACACACTCCAGACTCTGCTAGTATTTTACAAGCTTCCTGCCAAGTACAGAAAGCACTCCACCTTTCAAGAAGTTTTCCTGCGTATTTTCATGCACTCGGTTAAAGACCCTTCAACACAGTCACCCAGTTTTTTGGGTTTTTTTTCTTGTTCCTGTTCCTGTTGAGGGTTTGAGTGTCAAGCTGCAGTAAACACTCAATACTGAGCCTTCCAAGATACACACACCATAAGCGTATTATGTTTTATTCACTGCATGTGTTATTCATAAGCTTGACATGACCAAGTTTTGATTTACTCTCTGGAAAAAAAACAAAAACAAAAAAACAATGGCAATAACAAAAAAGAAAACAACTTACAACTGCTGTAAATGGAATTGACTGAGACTCAAATTGCAGTTAAGCATCAAGGGAATCTGCAAGCAAGCAGTTTGTAACAGAGGAGAACAGAAGGGAGTGCTCTCTTTTACTTTATTACACTCTCTAACTCATACTATAAAATGCTATTTTAAGCCAGTTCACTGTAGTGTAGGTTAGAGCTACATGCAGGGCTAATGAAAGCACTCAGCCTCAGGGATCTGCATGTCCCAGAGACTCTGTCTTACTATTTAAGTTATTTATAGTAAGACTTAGTAAGACACAGACTTTGCTCTAAACCAGGGGTGTTATACTCAAATTCTTCCCAGGCCACATCACCATTTATGTGACCTCTTGGAGGGTTATTTTAATGTTTATTTGAAATGTTTATTTTAATGTCTAATATGTATTTTATTATTTTATCAATTAACATTAAGCCTATGAAAATAGACAAGGATGCTTTTAGAAAAAAAAGGGCTAAGAGAAACTGTTCAACTGTATACACAATTAGTCCACAATTAGGCCAATATATACACACACACACACACACACACACACACACACACACACACACACACTGCCTCCACTGGCTTGCCTTCTTCCCATAATGCATCCTGGTGCCATCTCTTCCTCAGGTAAATGACGCACATGCACCCGGACGTCCACATGATGTAAAAGAAAGCCTGATTCATCATACCAGGCCACCTTCTTCCATTGCTCTGTGGTCCAGTTCTGATGCTCATGAGTCCATTGTAGGTGCTTTCGGCAGTGGACAGGGGTCAGCATGGGCACTCTGATCTCTCTTCAGCTACGCAGCCCCATACGCAGCGCTGTGTGTTCTGACACCTTTCTATCATAGCCACCATTAAAGTTTTCAGCAGTTTGTGCTACACTAGCTCTTCTGTGGAACCAGTCGGGCTAGCCTTCACTCCGCCGCGCATCAGTGAACCTTGGGTGCCCTTGACCCTGTCGCTGGTTCAACGGTTGCCGTTTCTTGAACCACTTTTGGTAGGTTAAGAAGAATTCACACTGGATTATCTCATGTCCTTAGTCTTCGACCTCTTGTGGGTGATACATTTTTGGAGTTTGGAGTCACTGAATCACACAAAGGTCCAATACTCTATATGTTTCTGAAACTTTTTTTTAAACCTGCATCTGATTCGCATGAAATGCAGAAGATAGGTGTTTTTTTTTAACCAGTGCTGTGAGATGTATGCCCAGCCGTGTTGTGCAGTGAATTCTAGAAAACGTTGAGTACTAGAGTACCAGAGTCGGCTATTTCAAAATCATTTTTACAAGCTCATGGATCGAATGAAACAGCACTTTGGCATGCAGGCTTTGAGTTTGACATGTGCTCTAAACCTTTATACTTAATATATCAACAACAATGTCAAGCTAACTTGGTAACAATTTTATGGTGGACAAAGAAGTAAGACCCAGAATAGAATAATACCAGAATCCGTTGATGTCTGGTAGATAAGGTCATAATCTATGCTTTCTGTCCTTGCCTGTCACACATGATAGAAACGAGACATACAGTGTGAAAGTTACTGGGATGATGACATTGCTCTTCACTCGGCCGCTCTTCTCCTAATCAGGTGACATTCAGAGTGATTAGTGGTGAAAAGCTCAGTGACGAATGTCCACACTTCAATTCTTCGTTTTGGGAGGCTGCTTTGATGTTTTATATGAGTTGTATGATGCGTTTGTATAGATGTTAAGCATCACTGTGAAGAAAAAAATCTATTTGCATGTGCTTTGGGTAAAAAAACAACACCTACTATATGTGAAGAGCTCTTAAGGTACGATGGCTCATTGCTTTAAAATTATTATTATTTTTTTTCACAAATACAGCAACACTCTACATCAATATCAAAAATCAAGAAACCGCTGCTGGGATCTCCTGATGTGTTTTAAACATATGAAGTTAATGCTTGTGTCAGAGGAATTGCATCAGAAATATTTCCCACACATGTATTTCCACTCTTAGTTAATAACAAAAAAATTATTATAACTTTCTGAAGAAATAAGAGAGTGTCTTGTGTAATGTCTTGGACAGATGATTGGGGTTATGTCTTTATGAGAACATGTCTTCTGCCCTGGCTCTTTTTTTTCAGACAAAAGGGCACCAGACAGAAGATTGTCTCTTTTATTACACCTGGTGGAGTAAGTCTGGAATTTGACAGGCTACAACTTGCCGGTGATGTCCACTTCACTACACCTTACAGTTAATTGGAGACACTGCAGTGCTGCTATAAACACTGTTTCCTTTGGCTTTGTTTTTTTTTTTTTTTTAAGCTCTGACACTTGGAGACTTTTTTTTTTTTTAAAAAACTGTTCAAATGACCTATAGAAAATGAGAGAATATTCATTACCAAAGATTAATCGAGTAATTTTCACATATAGGTTATTGATAAATAAGCAACATTTTAAGAACACAGCCCCTTTTACTGAACAGTGAAACATAATGCTAGTGACATGTAACTGCGGTTCTGTGAGACACGACTTAACGCCAAGGTTCCCTGCCACATGTGGAACAAGTGCTGATCTGAACTCTGTATGAAGGTTTATAGAAATATGGCTGTATGACTAGATTACTTTGAGCAGATATTATATCATATGTCGCTTCATCACTTCATCAAAAAATTTGCATTCCTATACTTTATAGTAAAATATGATTTATTGTCATGTGGGATTTCCCCATATGTGGTTTAGGTCAAGTCATGTCAAGGTAAGTTTATTGTTATATGTATAGAGAATGTGAATTATGAATGTTAAATGAAATTATTACAGCAGCACACTCCTAAAAACAACGCTTAGCATATACAACATTTCTGTAAACAACATAAAAACGATGCTAAGAAAAGGGTGTAAAAAGTTCGATTTTGTTAATGGACAAGCAGAGTCACTGTAAAATGTTGCAGGTATAGTTTTACGCAATATTTTGTGTGCGTGTGTGTGGGTATGTGTGTGTGTTGGTGTTGTGTGTGTTTGTGAGCTCCACAGCTACATCTGTTTCCTGACAGCGGCTCTTAGCTGACTGCATTGTTGAAGGAAAGTGAAACAGCTATCATGCCACTTAGCATCTGATAAATTAGAACTGCACTAACGCAAAACACTGTGGGAGGGTTTCATGTTAAATAAAACATCACAGGGCTTTTCAGTATGCTTTATTATTCCACAGTGTATCCATCAGTTAGTCGACTTGTGATAGATCTAGTCCATAATCACTACTTCACATTCGATTTCATATATAATTAGGAAGAGCAGCAGTTACAGAAGGTCAAATAGGAATAGCAATTTAAGATATGAAGCCTAGAATGGGCCAAAATCCGATCATAATAAAGATAAAAAATAATAGTAAATAAAAATAACAATGGAAAAAAATCCATTGGGGTTGGTATATAGGCATAAGGATGTACGAGAGAGAGAGAGAGAGAGAGAGAGAGAGAGAGAGAGAGAGAAAGAGTTACGTGTTATTCTGCCTTTCCTTCACTCCTGCATCACACTTTTCTTCTTCCCATCAATTTTTCCTTTCTGAAATTAATTCCATTTTTCCGTGTCCATTCCCTTTATCATCTATCACTCACAGCCTCTGTCTCCCTCTCTCTCTTCCTCCTTCTTTTCTCTCTCTCTCTTTCTCTGAGCTGAGCCATATAGTGACAGACCTGGGTTTGGGTGATGTGGAGTTGGCTAACGCCAGAGGTCTGAACCATACACTTCACACCGACACACAAACACCGCAGCGTCACACCCACACATGAAAGAGACAGAACACTTTAGATGCTAAGGTGAATCAGATCCTATAACTGAAGCACTGCCGAGGCATGTCATGTTTCTCTCACAGGGCTCGAGTGTTTAGCGTACTCACAGAGGGAATGTCACACAAATGATGTGAAACCCTGAGTCACAGCCTCGGAGACATGGCTTTATTAATTGTAATGCCGTTTGACTCATTACAATGTTTACCCTGTGTGTAATTAGCAGTACTCAACACCTGCAACAAAGAACGTGAAAACATGCAGTTTAACTAAAGGAAAAGACACACAATAGGACAAGAAAAAACTGTACAGCAGTACTTAAATCTTAATGAAGCTTTATTTTGTCATTTCTGTGGCTTAAAAGGAAACTAGGGCAATACCCTGTGTTGCATAATGTGTCCCCTATGAAAATACCTGCTTTTTCATTCTGTTTGTTTATGTCATATATGAAAAAATTGAGACAGAAATTATGTAATCATATTAATCTTAGTCTCAGTTGAGGTTTCGCAGGCTAACATTGTTTAGGACATGGACAAGATATTGTACATTAACTTGGTGATCCGGTGTCCACATTCTTTTGGTCATATAGCGTATATTACATAAGGCTAAAGGCACTCTGATTTGATTCTAAGACAGTTTGATCAGATCGTGTTGTATAGCTATGTTGACAGAATTTCATTGTGTAAAAATAAATCGCTTTAGTGTGCCATGAATTTTGTCGTCCACCCGTGAAACAAATTCCCTATGAAACATATGTTCTACCTTACAGCCCCGATTTCTTGTGTTGGAGATGTTGAAAAGCTGCAAAACAGAAACTTCTTCTAAAGATATGGAGATGAATAAATAAACAAAATGGTGCTTCTGCACTAACAGTTGTGTTGTTCTCTCATTTCTGAGCGAGAGAAGCATAAACGTTTGTCTTACATTCACTGACGTAATTATTAATGCAGACACACCTGAATATAACCCTAGCCTTAACCTCAGTAACCAAAAGGAAACCTTTTGTCTCTTCTAGTTTTTTGTTTTTTTTTAATAAAATGCATTTTTTTTTTTTTTTGGAAAAACAATCAAACTAAAAAAACAAAAACAAAAGGTTTTCCCCAAAAGTCAAAACTGTCAGATATTTCTATCCTATAGATAAGAAAAAAAAAAAACCTTCCCACACACAAACAATCAGTCAGAAGGACAATAGAGACTGAGCTTCTTAATGAGTTCCCGCAGGA
>CM074948.1:10915137-10933257 GCA_037577455.1 Pangasius macronema | reverse complement strand
AGATAGGGATAGGTGGAGAGTGATGATTCGCTGTGGCGACCCCTGAAGGGAAAAGCCGAAAGAAGAAGAAGAAGAATGACTAATAACTAATATTAAATTACTATGCTGACAGAATGACATAATGACTTACCCAATTCTGAATCATTGTGTTATCTTCATGCATCAGTGTCATACACTGTCTTTACTTTGTCATCACAGAAGCATTAATTATGATACATTCAGTTACCATGAAAACATTGTTTCATGGCTGCTTAATTAATTATTAAGTACTTACTAACTCAGCTGAAAAGTAGTCAATTATTTAAATATAACTTTTCCATTAATTACTTCTGAATGTATGATTATTAAGTAGCTAGACTTAAACGATTGTGGCAACTAAACGTATTTGTTTACACATCACTAAAATGGTTTGTCAACATAGCAATTTATTTTAATATTAGTAATCATTGAAGAATTACTGTGGTAACACTTGCATGTACTAGTAAGTAAGTATTTAAGCATGAATTAAGGAACAGTATTGTTAAGTGTTATGCGGTTTGGGTCGAGTTATTATAGCAGGCATATCATTCCCTGTAATAATCATTATAGTTATCAGGACATCATAGCTTATGTCACATGGTGAGCTCTGTGTTGTGCTCTAGGTAGAAAATATTTTTGAATAGATGTTTTGAGATACAACTCATGTCTCCTGTCATCATGCTTGATGAGGTTCAGCATGGCATGTTATTTCTAAGCGTATGGCAATATCATAAAACATTTGTCATGACACCTGTCATATAGAGCACCACAGTCATTTTTAGCACGTAAACAAAGCATCTGAACACAGCTGAGGCAAAAGAAAAGTCATTCTTTTTCTGATATTAGCCTGCCCAACCCTGGAGTAACAGGGTATCATTATATGATTGGCATTATTGATATCATGTAGACTAATTTTATTTTTATTTGCACACTCAAACCACAGTGGTAACAATATCAGGAGCACTGATTTAGTGTGAATACATTTTGCTGTAAGAATCAGATGTGTTTTCTGTTTTGCTATGACAGCTTTAATAAATTACATTTCATAAGATCTTTCATAGAACGTAGGTTAGTTTGAGCACACGTGGGAAACGACATGTGAGATAAGCTGTCATGCCACACATCACACGTTATAAGAACACTCCACATAAGCGCACTTTTTCAACCCCAAACTGAGAAAAGGAACATCCTGCAGCCTACACACTGTATGCTATTCACACATATCTTACTGTAGAGAAAGGGTTTTTAAATGAATTAATATAAAAAAAACTCACAGTTTAAGTGATAATAAGAAATAAGAAGTAAAAAAAGAAGAAAAAACACAATCAACTCAAGTGAGTATAACTAGAAAATATGTAAAGATTCACGGTTGTGTCTTGAAAAACTGAAATAATACAGAGGCTGAAAACTAGAAGAAAAACTAGAAAAGGAAAAAAGAAGAAGAGGAACAATTGCAGATTTTTATAAACAGTTGTGTGTGTGTGTGTGTGTGTGTGTGTGTGTGTGTGTGTGTGTGTGAGTGCATGTTAATGACCTTCCCTTTTGTTGGTTTCTAATGGAAATTAGTCATTTTGACAAACACTGGGTTTGCCCCAAACTGGCAGACTGAACCCTCCCATCACATACACCCATTGTATTTTGTGTGTGTGTGTGTGTGTGTATATGTGTGTGTGTGTGTGTGTGTGTGTGTTAGGTGGAGACCAAATGGAATATCTGACAGTTTTTGACCTTGTGGGGACATTTGGCTAGTCCTTATGAGGAAAACTTAGATTTTCTTTTATTTATAAAAAAAAACAAAAAAAAAAAACAAATAAAACCTAAACATTTGGTTGCTAAGGTTACGGTTAGGGTTAAGCATTATTTAGCTGTATAAATAATTATGTTAATAATTATGCTAATAAAAGGTCCTCACAAAGATAATAAGACAAACATGCATTTATATGCGTGTTGGAAAAAAGAGATTATATATATTTTTAAAAGCATATACTAAATTCTTCTTTTACTATCGTGTCTAAAATGCTAAATATTATTTATTGAAGCCTGATAGGAGCAGGACTCTCTCACGGGAGATGTGTATCTACAGTGTGTGTGTCTATGCCAGCCTCTGTGGATAGCAATATATTTACTCAGTTGTGTGCCCTTGTGCAGAAGAACATAAAAACACTGTCTATTTTGGGTGCTAGTATCCCCTCAGGTGGTGCGCCCAACTGGGATTGTTCAGCAGACGCAGTTTATTCTTTGCTAAATCAATGCATGTCCTGAAGGTGAAATATGCTTTAGGGCTCAGGTTGTGTGGCTGGTGCAAGATCGATTAGCACAGCTGTGAAACACAGAATGCTGTGAGTTAAAACAGTGCAGTTAATAGCACACACCACCTTCAAACTTCATCTGATATGACAGCTAAAGGCAAGCGAAGCATTTTTCATTTTACCTTGTGCTTATTCCTTTTATTTTGCATCAACTCTTTATTTTGGTGGAGAATTCATGAGATTTGATTTTGAACATTTTGAATATGTTATGACATTATATGAGATTACACACACACACACACACACAGTTATACTGTGAACGTTTACACCTCCTATTGTTACAGTGCCTATTTTAATCTTTCTGCTAATCCATCTATCTAGCCATTTTTCCTCCCCCTCCTCTTTCTATTTATCTCTCTCTCTCACTGTGCTTTTGATGGTGACCTCTAAAGTTGCTTGAGTATTGATTAGGCTAAGTTGGGCTCTGTACGATTGCTCATGCAGTGCACACCTGGCAATAACACGCATCCTGGCTGATCGGATCACAAGTGGACAGAGCTAAGTACAGGTGTGAACAGGGTCAGATTTGTCTCCAATATATGAGATATGATATGGGATATGATATTTCTGGGACATAATGCAGCAGAAGACTGATGTAATAATTGTGAGTGACAGTCTTTCTCCAGTGGAAATGATGTATGGAATCCGATGCCATTTCAGTGGTCCCTGGAAACATGTTGATAATTTCAGGTGAGAACGGCTATATGTCTCGGCTGTCCACTTGTGATCCAGTCACCCAGGACACGTTAATGCCCGCTCTGAATGCTCGGAGCCTATTTATTTATTTATTTATTTATTTATTTATTAACACAGCTGTCATCAGATAACTCTTGTGCTTGCCAAATAGTGGTTGTTAAAGGCACACAAATAAGGCAAGTTGATTGCGTATCACATCTTAAGGGCTTTAGAGGCTGAAAAACATTGATCATGATGGCTAAATGGTCAATGAAGAGCCATCATGGTAGAATTTTTCATCTAATAGACTTTGATTATAATCCACTGACCTTTCACTAGGGTCACTGCTTGCTTTGCTTGGCTCCAGATAAGATCACCTGATGAAGCACTAGGCTGAAGCACTGGAGTGCTGAGGTACAGAAGATACACTGCCATTTTTATATGTTAAGATTGCAATCAAGCGCTCTCTTTCTGAGTGTAGTTTAATGATATAATGGCAGAGTAGGACTAATTTGGTTGGGAATTTTGTAGAGGCTGTGTAATAATAGTACTGGTCCAAAATGGCACTTTGTTATGTGTTACTGCCTGCCAAGACCTCTTCTTAGTGCAGACATAATGCGAAACATGATGTTCCTGATTAACTGAATGCTTGAAGTTCAGTCACAATTGTGCAATCAGTTTTTGTTGACTAACAGTGTTCGAGTTAGCACACTTCAGTCTTCATAGCTTACTTCAGTCTGGACATATTTGGTTTTTAAAAGGAATGAGAGGAATTAATTTGAGTGGGTTTAATGTGATTGGATTACAGCTAATGACACCTCTTTATTATGCATTACTTCTAACCCAATCCCCTTTAAACAAGTACACCACTCTACACCAGGTTACCAAGTGGACCGTTTATATTTGTGTTTGCCTTGTTATTACTAAAATGGGGCTCCATTTTGGCAGTAATAGGTAGTAGTGATCGGAGAATGGGGGAAAAAATGAAGAAAAAATTGCTGCAGTGCTTCCTGGTGAGAACTAAAACAAGCCAAATTGCAGCGCTTTCATCTATTTCCTGTGTTTAAAATTAAAGTCCTTACACACAAGTAATTGCTGCTGTTTTGCTGTGTCCTGTCACACAAACACGTCACAGACTGCAGAATTAGAGCACTTCCACTCCTCTCTGTGCTCAAACAGCTCCCTTCCTATTCTTCCTATTCAAAACGCTCCCTTCCTATTCTTTAATGTGATCCCAGGGAGATTGAGAATATGCCTGGACTTTGACATCTCTCTCTGTGCCTAATTTCCATGGATACAACTTCTGTCCACACACACACACACACACACACACACACACACACACGCATGTATGCACGCACACACACTGCCTTGTGGGTTGGGTCCAGCTCTGCTGTCTCTCAGCAAATTACCTCCAATTACAGAGAAACTTAGTGGCCAATCAATACCCCCTCAGCCTCGGAGAAAACCTCTTGCATTCCTTTCTTTCTCTTCCCTTCCACATTTATCTGCCCTTTTCTGGTACATGTTAAATAAGTTGTTTTTAAAAATGATGTTTTTAAGATATCTAACATGCTGATAAGTTAATGCTGATTAAATATAATGTACATATATGTTTTCCTAGTTTCTAGTTTCCTAGTTTCCTAGTTTTTAACATTTAAATTTCTTTGCTTTTATCAAGCATTTATACTAAAACTTTTCTACAAACCATGGGGTGATTTCATGTAAAGCTGACATTCAGTGTGACTTCAGTGTGAGCCTAGACAAGCCCAAGGGTTGCTTGCTCCTTTTTTCAGTAGTCACTGATGTTAAAAATTGCATTTGATACAGACAGGTTTGTGTCTATGACTACTATAAATCAGTTCTATAGAACAGCATTTACTCAGAGAAACATGGTGGTGGTAGCATCATGTTGAGTTAGCCTTGACTTCTTGGTTGCTTCTCTGAATAATGACCTTACCTGGTTACTGACATTTTTTGGACGGCCTCCTCTAGGGAGAATCTTGGTTGTCCCATATTCTTTCTATTTTTTTTTTTTAATCATGGAATTAACGGTCGTTCAAAATTAATGGATGTTCAAAGTTTGGATATTTTATTAGAACCAAACCATGACTGATCATTTTTCAGAACTTTATCCTGGACTTGTTTTGAAAGCACTTTGGTGATGTATTTAGATGTATTTATACTGATCTCACATTGACACTTGGACTCCATTCTACTTATTATGTGACTTCTGATGTCAAATGGTTGTACCAGAACTAATTTAGGGATTTGACAGAAACAGAGGTGAATATATTTGTNATATACTAGATGTATATACACTATATGGCTAAAATTATGTGGACACCTGACCAGTCATACCCATGTGCTTGTGGAACATCATCATTCCATATTTAGTTCCCCCTTGTCTTCATGGAGCTCACTTTGTGAGTCATGCTGGAACAGGTTTGGGTCCCTTAGTTCCATTGAAGGAAAATTGTAATACTTCAGCATACAAATACATTCTATGCAATTGTGTACTTCCAAATTTGTGGCAACAGTTTGGGAAAGACCCACATATGGCTGTACTGGTCAGATGTCCACATACTTTTGGCCATATAGTGTATTTATTAGCAGTGTGCTACAGGAGTAGAGGAGACCTGATAGTCACTGTCTGTTGAGGTTGGGCTCTGCTTCCCTGCCTTAAATGGGTTTCTGGAGGAGAATGAGCCAGATCAATAAGAGATTAGGCCACATTTGTCATCTGTGAAGCTAACAGGCCATGTGGACAAAGGGCACAGACACAGACAGGGCCACTCCTTAGAACACACGTACACACACACACAAACACACACACACACACACATCAGCACATATGAGCGCTATCTTCATAAATGAAATTTCTGGTTGCACAAAGGACTAAAATTCCCTTTCTCACACACAAACAGACACACTCATGACATGCCCACATTTTTGTACACCTTTTTCTACTGCATGTGTGCATGTCATGAGTGTGTCTGTTTGTGTGTGAGAAAGGGAATTTTAGTCCTTTGTGCAACCAGAAATTTCATTTATGAGGATAGCGCTCATATGTGCTGATGTTGCCATGGAGACAGTGCACACGCCTGAAGCATCAACTAAGGAGCTTACCCTTGATATATGGAGATATTTACACTGTGTGCTCTGTAAATGTGTGCATGTACGTCTTTAGCACTTAAAGATCAAAGTTAGTATGGATGGGGGGGGTCCTATAAAATATTAATTGTGCCTGTGTTTTTATATTTTTTATGAAACTATGCTAATTCATAATGAGTTGATAATTGAGGATAATTGGGGATTTGGGTGCTAAACAAGTGGAAATAATAGTAATATTTAAACGCTTTAATTAAACCAAGGATTTGTTTGCATTTCAACTTGTGCCTTTGAAAATATGTAGTAAATGGGATTACCCCTCTAAGGGGACAAGTGGACCCAAACCACACGTCTGTAGATTTGGAAATCTTCTGGAAACCATACATATATGAAAACCATATATCAAATATCATAAAATATGACAGAAAACCGTTATAGCACATTATGCATATAGAGCATATAAATGTTAGTGATTTAATAGCCTTAATTACACATACACATCGATGGCTGTGCTTTCAGAGGAATCAGACTGTGCTTTTTTGTATTGTGGGTTAACAAGAACGAGAGAGCGAGAGTAGACAGAGTAAAATGCTACGCAAACAAAACGTTCACCCGTGAAATCCCACAATGGACAGAAGTGGCTGTGCTTGCGTTATTCCGCCAAGCAGAACTGACTTTGATTGTGCCTGTCATTTTCCTGGGACGGATTTCCATTTGAAGCGACAATGTGCTCACCTAATTACTTTTCCTCTCTCCTGCTCTCTCTCTCTTTCCTTTTCTCTCAATCACATTATGTAATGAAATGAAAAGCACTGATGTCTATTCAGGACCTCTCATTGCTGTGTATGTCTTTAAAGCATGGCAATTGAACTATGTGTTATGATTTAAAAATGGGGTTGAAATCGAGAGGAAGGGAATTAATAGCAATTGTTTTTTTCATTAGTAAACAACTCAATTTTTATAAGACTAGCGCACATTAAAAGCCTTGTCTAAAAAGCCAGCATTCATTACAAAATCATGAGAGGATGAACGTGAAGGGCATGTGTGTACTTGACGATGTGTGCATGCGTGGTGTTAGTAGGAAGTGTACGGTTCAGACCTCTGTCATTAGCCAACCCACCATCTCTCAAGCCCAGGCCTGTTGTTATAGCTCAGCTCAGAGAGTGAGAGGGACAAGAAGAAAGAGATACAGAAAGAGAGAGAGAGATGGGGGGTGTAGGAGATGGATGATAAGAGGGGAGTGGGCATGGAAAGGGGAATTAATTTCAGAAGGGGAGAATTGATAGGAAGATAGAAAGTTGGATACAAGTATGAAAGAAAGTCAGAATAAAATGGTGCTTTAAATATGCCTCTCTCTCTCTCTCTCTCTCTCTCTCTCTGTGTGTGTGTGTGTGTGTGTGTGTGTGTGTGTGTGTCTTTCTTGTGTTGTGATGTGTGTCAGGGATATTTTCTCTAGTTATTTTATGAGCAGAAGGCAAATCATATATACCCTGTTATGACAGCTGGATGTCCCCTTAAATTACTGACTTGTCTTTCTCTCTCTCTCTCTCTCTCTCTCTCTCTCTCTCTCTCTCTCTCTCTCTCTCTCCCCCCCTCTCTCACACTACCATCCCCAGCAGCTCCTATTTTAGGTGCATGTCATAAAGTAGATCCAGTTAAAAAGCCATGAGCTTAATAAGACAGCTGGATTTGGAAAAATCAAAACAAGTTCATATAACAGACATAGAATTAGCATTCATACCATTCACTCATATAAAATCAAACAATATTCATATACACTCTGCCTGTTCAAAACCATATAATTTTCTTATGCAATCAGGTTGTTGATATATTTCTTCAGATTTTGAAATGTGTAAAGTGTGCAGAGGAAAGACTAGATTTTAGTACGTTATCTACAGTTCTACTGAAATACCCTTTCTATAAAGAGACTCAGTATAGATTACCATTACTAGTGGAACTCTACATTTGACTCTAAATCATAATCTGTCAGTCTCTCTGTCTTACTGGGAAACACCTCGAGCTCAGTGAATAAGGACATGGCCAGGGTCACTTGCCTCTTCTTATCTGTGTAATATGGCCTGCTGGTGTGTTTCTAATGAGCATTGGCGAAGACATCAGTGTGATCTACACATAATATTTCAGTGATATTTCATTTATTCACAAGTAGCTTGCTGTTAATGTTGTTGTTCCTCTTTCAGCTGCTCCTGTTAGGGGTCGCCACAGCGGATCATTGGTCCGTGTATTTGATTCAGCACAGTTTTTACGCCGGATACCCTTTCTGTCGCAACCCTCCCCAATTTTTATCTGGGCTTGGGACTGGCACAGAGAGAGCACTGTTGCATGCAACCCAAGTGGCTGGGGTTGGTTCCCTGGCTGGGAATCGAACACGGACCACAGCGGTGAGAGCTAACCACTAGTTGTCCAGGGACACAAGCAGCTTACTGTTAATAATTAGTAATAATTATTATGTCTTATTAATAATACTACTGAATACAGTGAATGTCTTTTGAACAAATGTAATGATGGACATTATCACAATGAGCTCACTGAGCAGTTGCTAATGGATTTATTATTATTATTATTAGTAGTAGTAGATCAGTGTTTTGACGTATTAGACTTACGTAGGACATCTTTGTATAATTGGTTCGTAGTTTATACTGTACTGTTCATAGCGTCTGGTGCGGTCAGGTGTGAAGGTTGAGTCGGGGAAGGAGAATCCTGCTGAATGTGAGCAGCAGTAGCTTGGATAGAGACAGCTGGGAAACTATAGTGGGGAGAAATTGATGATTAGTCAGCTTTTCAATAAGCCGCAGGAGCTATTATCTGCCAAATCTGTCAGAACAAATGGAAAGTAACAAAAGAAAGGAGAGATAGTGAGAGGGGGAGAGAGAGCTACTATATTAATAATAGAAAGTAGAAACAAAATCTTGCAGAAAAAGCCAGATTACGCATACCAATATTCTATGAATGCATTAGTGGACAAAGCAAGAATAGAATTGTGACGTCAGTGAGGAAGAAGCTTGACCAGAAAACATTGTAAAAACAACATGCTTGCTATTTTATAGGCAAACTCACAGGAACAGAACAAGCACACCCTTGGTGGTTAGCTACAGAACTGCCTAAACCACTGGTGCACGCAAACAAACATAAACCGATGTGTCATTATAAAATATACCAGCACCGAGAAACACACAACACATTCCTTCATTAACAACAAACACTTAATCTAATAAAGCAAGGACATTAAACATCACATTAATAGACAACCCCAGGGGCTCATGGGTATGCAGATTAGACTTACCATTGCACAGCAACACTACACATTACTACTATACTAAACTAAATTAGCATTATTTTACAACCGTCACTCTACACCCCGGTGTATTTGACAGTCTTTCTTATTTAAGTAGAAATAAGAACGTTTCTACAAGATTTTCGACACAACAACACTGCAAGTGTAGCCTGTAGAGTAGAGTTGGGTATCGCACCCCATGCTGAAAAAGGCTCACTAGCTGATCTACAGTTATCAATAACTGTTTATACCCAGAAATGGACCCCCTCAAACATATCAGGTAAAAATATCATTTTCAAAATGCGACTTCTAATAAAGTCAGCATGGTGGCTCAAGTGACCATCTTGAGCTTGGTTTAAGTATCTGTGCAGAGTTTCACAATTTAACTACAATTCATGGGAATTACAGTATATTAGAGAGACAGAATTCAGGTTCCTCAGAAAAATTTATGTCTATAAGATCATAGTGAAATTCCAATGAAAGAGCAGATGTTAGACCTGTAAAGTGAGAAAGGAGTCAAACCACTTGGCACATGACTTTGACCAAATTTACGTTTGGTCAGGATTATATCTAAATGGTATTATCCTAGAGTCTTGCCTTGGAGTCTTGCCTCTTTACAGCTCCAGGGCTCAGGTTACCTGAGCTCTGGAGTTTCACATTTTTTCCAGGTGTTTGCATGGGTTTCTTCCAGGTTCTGCAGTTTCGTCTGACTGTCCAAAAACATGCATGTAGGCAGACTGGCTCTGCTAAATTGCCCCTAGGTTTGAATGTGTGTGGATGGTGTCCTGAGATGGACTGGCATCCCATCTGGGCTGAATTCTCCTGCCCAGTGTTCCCAGGATAAAACAATTACTGAAGATGAATGAATGACTGATAAATATACTACGATTATTTTCAAATGCACACAACATGCATTCTAATCAGACATAAACTTGATTTTTAAAACCAGCTCTGATATTCTAAGACACATTTCAGCCAGATGTCATACGAGCATACATACATTTGTTTATCCAAGCCACACTGGACAACCAAAACCCCTGCACAACACATTATATCAAAAAGCATGTTTTACATGACAGCTGAAATTCAAACAGGATGAAAAATTGCAGATTAGGATACAAAAACCATGTTTTTCATGACATGTCTGTAAATGAGAAATAACACAGGAAATTGTTGGTCACATGTTATAAGCAGGTTTGCATATTATATAATATACAGCAATCAGATTTCAGGCTGGCTCCCAGAACGTTAATGCGTGTGCTTAAAATCTAATCACAGAACAATCTAGATACAAGATGCCTGAAACGACCTGGTATAAATGGAGTCAATACGTCCTACAAAGTACAGGTTTTCCATTATCTCACCTCTCTCTCTCTCTCTCTCTCTCTCTCTCTCTCTCTCTCTCTCTCTCACATACACAAACATACACACAACACAAAACCTATAATGTTCTCTATTCCATAGACAAGACCCTTTAACAACAAAGCACCTGGTGGCAATTCCCAGTAACACAGGCCATTTATATTCTGTGGCCACATTCCCATCTAGGTAACTTTGCTCAGGGACAGGTAGAGCCCACAGTGTGTGACCTTTTGCAGAAGTAACAGATAAAGCCATGCTGAGAAAATAACAGCCTATTATAGTTGGACGTCTGTCATGGGAGGGAAATGGATGGGAATATCCGGTCAGCTGAGGGATCAGCAGTGAGCCCACCTTGTCACAACACATGGTTACGAATGGGGAGAGGAAATTAAGCTATCATGTAAATGTCAGGTGAAATGATTAAGAATATATTTAGTTATGAGTTTAGATTACTGAGCTTAACATTTGCTCCTGGGATGGCAAAACGAGAATCTCTCTCAAATATGCTTGTTTAGAGCACTTAATTCTCTACTGGATTTAGCTCTTGTCTTTCTCTTTGCTATTGCGGCTCCGGTTACTATTTACTGTAATTTTTCACACTTTGTTTATCCATTCTTCTGCTTCCCTCAGGCATGAAGTGATCTTCTGCCTGACAGCGGCCACAACATTGCTTTTACTTGTTGACCCCAATAAGGGCTATGTTGTGAAATAGCCACAAATGCATCCTTTCCTGTTTCCTGGAGAATTTCGCTGTCTGGTCTCATTCACATTATGAGGAGTCGGCAGAACTCAGGGTAGAAGAGATGGTCTAGTGTGTGCACTGATAAGATTTTGGACATTGTCTTCACTAGTCTTAAAGGATGTCTACTGACTGTAATTTTTATACAGAGACATCTTGTGGTAACTTTTCAGAGATGAGCTTTGCAATGATTTGTGCTTTCAGCTTTTCAATTGAAAAACAAAATACTTACTAAATATTTCATTACATTTAATCTAAAAAAATTAGACAATTTTTTTCAGTTTCTAAATCACTTGTACAATGTATATTAATCAGTATGCGGCCAATAGTTAAATATTAATAACAAAAAAACATTGAATCATTTATCAGTTTCTTCATTTATCTCCTTTTAAAACTTATTTTGACTAAAGATCTTATTTTTCATTTAGTACTGCCCTTCTATTATTCTAAACTGTATAAAATATTTACGTTTCCCAGAAAGCAAAATAAGAATAACTTACACTGATTATCCTGTTAAACATTTTACACCCCCTTGGCTCTTAATGTATTGTGCATTCTTGAGCATCAGTGAATGTTTGCACCTTTTGTAATAGTTGTGTACGAGTCCCCCAAGGGGAAAGATGGATCTCAACATCATATAGTCACTGTTGGAAAGGGGTCAAATATGCAGAAGATGTTGGAAAAACAAAGAATTTGCAGGATTTTTCTGAAGAACAGTGGCCAGTTTAACTAGGGACTCATGAACAACTATCACAAAACATAAAAACAGTGGTTGATCATCCGGTAACAACGCAAAGTATTAAGAATCGAGCGTATGTAAACTGGTTCATTTGTGTAAATTCAGTTATTATTGTGTCTTGTGGACTATATGTTAACACCTGTTCTGTGAAATAGCTTATTCAGGGCTGTATTAATAAAAAAAGCAAAATGCAATTTTTTATGATCCTTCTTTAAAAAAAAAAATTAACATTTTGCATATTCTGCAAAGCATATGTAAACTCATGACCCTGACTGTATACTCACCGCAGATCAGCTGACTTATACAAAAAACTGATTTATACTCATTACAGATTAACAGATTTATACAGATTAACTGACTTACACTCACTGCAGATTAATTGATTTACACTCACTGCAGATTAATTGATTTACACTCACTGCAGATTAACTGATTTATACTCACTGCAGATTAACTGATTTATACTCACTGCAGATTAACTGACTTACACTCACTGCAGATTAACTGACTTACACTCACTGCAGATTAACTGACTTACACTCACTGCAGATCAGCGGACTTATACTCACTACCAAAAAAACTGATTTACACTCAGTGCAGATTAACTGATTTACACTCACTGCAGATTAACTGATTTACACTCAGTGCAGATTAACTGATTTATACTCACTGCAGATTAACTGATTTACACTCACTGCAGATTAACTGATTTATACTCACTGCAGGTTAACTGATTTACACTCAGTGCAGATTAACTGATTTACACTCACTGCAGATTAACTGATTTACACTCACTGCAGATTAACTGACTTACACTCACTGCAGATTAACTGATTTACACTCACTGCAGATCAGCGGATTTATACTCACTACAGTGTGCAGAATACAGGAATCAAAACAAGTGGTTGCGTACACTGCCACAATAAGCACAGAAAGCAGAGTAGCTCATTTTATTTTAGATTGACAGGACAAACAATGAATTCCACTACATTTTCCAAATGCATATACTGTATATTGCTATCTGTTTTTCTGAATGGTCACAACATACAATATATGCAATATATTTTTTGCCCATCAAAAGTACGGCAGTAATCTATCTATCTATCTATCTATCTATCTATCTATCTATCTATCTATCTATCTAGCTAGCTAGCTAGCTAGCTAGCTAGCTAGCTATCAGTTGTAATAACATTACATTAGTTTTAATAATAAAAAAAAAAACTCCAACGGATTCTAAAATGTGTGTAGCTACTGTATGATACATACAGCAATAAAGATGGTGCATGAAAAATGATCTATCCACAAAACCATTAAGGAAAATTCGGAACCATAAGGAAAATTGGCAGACTATGACAAACTAAAGCGTGCTAGTTAGGGCAACTGACAACCTTTCTATTCTCAATATATAAGAGTCAAGCTGCATCTCTCTTCTTCAGAGAACAGGAGTGCAGCGATTCTCCAAGTGATGGTAAAATTTTGTCCCATGCACCCTGATAGGGATAATTTTGCACCGAATCAGAATAATTTGGTGTGGTACGATATGTAGTAAATAGACAGTATTTATTGGAAACCAAGTCAAATTCCTATATACATCAATTTATTTATTGCACACACACACACACACACACACACACACACACACACACACACACACACACACACACAGAGTACTCCTATCTCATTTGTTAAAGATGCTGATTCATCCCTATGGGAGAATGTACTCATCAGAAAACAAGCAAAACAAGGCACTTCAGGTCCCATTGATTTTAAAGGAAAGCTAATCCTCCGTACTTGCAGCACAACCAAACAGTGATTTACTTCCTCAGCTCAATTAGTAAATGAGGTACCCTGGTGTCGATTACATTCCTATCCATCAGCCTTTCGTGCTGCACACCCACCCATACCCACTCACACAGCAATGTTCACTTTCATAACCTAAACATTTCTCTCGAAAATGCTTCATTCATTCTCTCTCTCTACCAATTTCCATCCATTCTCAATTTAACTCGACCAATTAATCCACATTATTGTCAGGATGTTCTGTGAATGCTTGGAAGACAGGCAGCTCGCCTTGGCTATAGCAGCACAGTTAAAAGCATTACTGAATGTTTTGATGAGGTGTGTTCAATAAGACCATTACCCAGCACAGAGTGCCTCAGCTTTTCTTGCTTGACATGAGGGCAGTAGGATATTTTCACATTAGTACTACTCTCTCCCAATAGTATACCCTGTTCAGAGTGATTTATTATTGAAGCTTTCTAAAAAGCTTTTAATATACAGTTAAAGTCATGTTTTAATGATGTGTCATTTACAATTTTAGAATTTTTAAATCACATATAATCAAGTGGTTTAGAGGGAACCTTTCCTCTGGTCGGTTTAGTACATCATGCTATTCTGAGTCACCCATACTGTAATTAAGTACCAGTGCTGAATTTGGGTCATTTTCTTGTGATGGTATCAAAAGTACCAGATCAGAGGTCATATGGGTCGAGCTAGAAATAGTGCAGACCAGTGATTGGGCAAATCCAACCATTACAGTCTTGTGGAACAGACCATTCTAAAGACTATTTAGGTATTTTTATTTTTATTTATTTACCTACAGTAATGTTTACATATTGAAGCCCTGAATTGCATTTCTTAATTTTTTTTTAATAATAATGTGGTTATCATTACTTAATATTTCATTATTTTGACTTAATAACTTGTTATTTTGTGATATTATGTGATATAACTTTTTTGACTTAATATTTCATTATTAACTCCTTATTTCAAAATAGTATGTTATTAATACAAGTTATTACAGTCATATTATTTCAACAGTTTTTTTACTCATTACTTCAAGATATCATCATTTCAGATTAATATTTCATATTTCCTTATTTCGTGCACAGAGTTTGCATGTTCCCCCTGTGCTTCGGAGGTTTCCTCCGGGTACTCCGGTTTTCTCCACCAGTCCAAAGTCATGCATTTGGAAATTGTCCATAGTGTGTGAATGGTTGTGTGAGTGTGTGTGTGATTGTGCCCTGCGATGGGTTTGCACCCTGTCCAGGGGTTCCCCGGTCTTGTGCCCTGAGCTCCCTGGGATAGGCTCCAGGATCCCCCATGACCCTATATAGGATGGATGGATTTCTTTATTTCATAATGTGTTATGGAGTTCAAATAATGGCATAATATCTGTTAGATATTATGCCATTATTTGAACTCCATAACACATTAACATATGTTATTTCCACTTAATATCCACTTAATTATTACCACTTAATAATTATTTTGACTTAATAACATGTTCTTTCAAGATACAATGTCATTTCTTCTTGAAATTCATTATGTCTCTTTATTAATAAATTATCTTGTTATTTCAGCTTAACCGAAAAATTTACCAAATAGAAACTAACAGAGCATTTTGGGCTAAAATGTGCAGTGTGTAGGTGATAGCTGACCTAGCTATGAATAGCTGCCTATTGGTAATTAGAATGAAAAAAAAATCCCTGAGGCATTAACTCACCTTTACATAAATCATCTGATACTGTGTGATATCTAAGGAACTTGGAGATGTCAGCTTCCTTTGCCATTTCTAAAATCATCACTAGCAAAGCGCCTTTTAAGATTTATATTAACTTGATTCATGTTCAATTACATTTATGCCATCTCCTGTCCATTATTATTAATGCAGTGTAAGTCAGAAAACAAATAGTGTATTACAGCCACATGTTTTATGACATTTTAAATAGCAGACCATACAGTAGCTCCCAACCTGTAGCCCAGTTTCAGCCATTTCACAGTTTGCTAAAATCAAATTCACTAGACTAGTAGTGACCAGACCTATATCTCAGTTATCCATAAGTGAGGGTCTTATTGATATATTTTGGAGTGTGTCATTAGTGATGTTAAGGCAAAAATAATTACATTGAAATAATCAGATAACTTGTGATAACTATATTTTATAATAAAACTATGGTATATATTTTTATAGTATTATATATATAAAAACAGTCAAATTACAAAATAAAGGAAACAAAATAAATAAAATAACATGATATGTTACAATAATAGGTTATTAACTTATGAATGTACAAATGAATTAAATATTAATTTGAAATCTGAAACTTTCTCCCTTCAGTGCAGGGTTTTCTAGCCACAGATACTGTAGCACTATTTTATCTATGTAATACACCATCTTCAGCTTTTTTTTTTTAGTTTCTTACTAGTGGATTAGTTGGATACATAACTACTCATGCCACTCAATCACTACCAGCTGACAGCTTTTTTAGATTCAGGTGCGATGAGCAAAATGCCATGAGACATGAACCCAAACTATTATCCTCCTATCTCATTCCCAGAGCGTTCCTCACTCCAAAACCCTCCTTTCCTATTCTCTGGTTGTCTGCCCTTCACATTCTCTGTTCTATCTGTTTACAGCTCAGCATGGAGCTTAGCACTTCTGAAGTGTTGCTGAAAGCCGTGAGACACAATCTCCCAGCCCTGGTGACTGTTTCTCTCGGGGTTCACACAGGCTGGACGTCTCCACACACTCCAACGTGACTCCAATTTTACACCTGCAACAAAGCCACCCCATATGCTAGCAATGATCTGTATGTGAGACAAAGACTGTCCAAATAAAAGCAAATATGTGAAAGGAAGAATGTGCAAGAAACAAGCAAGACATTTCAGTTTCTTTCAAAAATCATGTGTTTGAAATGCATCTTGTTATTTCTGTTTCCGAAATATTTAAATGTGTGGAAAAATAGCTGCTGGGTTTTGTGGGAATGCTGTGCAGCAATGTTGTATTCAGCCTCACAAAAAAAAAGATTTGTGCAGAATCCTGAAACAAAAATGTGTATATAAATAACAAAAAAAAGGTTAGTCAGTTGGAATAACTGACAGATGATTGCAGTGCCGTCTGGACCAGCCACAGGTACACTTGACTCTTATAACAGCAAGCTCAAACAGGAACACAGACAGAAAGTCCCACTGCCACACAAATTCATTCCCAGCCACAGATAATATTAGCTAGCTACATAAACTATGAGCTTAGCAAGCCATGTTCAGCTCCCAGGCTGGAGTGAGACTTGATTTCAGCCTGTTACATGAGGAAGGCTGGGAGACTCCAACTGCAGGAAGTAGAGAGTACTTTTTGAAACAAAGCAATGTAGCACATGGGGGAAATATCGGCCAAAATGTTCTAGCTTCACGAAGGAAAACATAAATGTCACAAGAGACTGCACCATCATTGTTCTTTCTCTTTTTGCCAGTGATGTCCAATACCTGTAACCTGCCTCCCCTCTTTGTGTTCCTTCCAACAAGCAGAAAAAAGCACAGGGCTGAATTTAACAATCTCTTCCCGCATTTTGAAGCTAATTAGGTGAACACTTGAAGTTGGGGAAGCATTGATCAGGGGTGGGTTTACACTTAAGTGTAAGAGATTCATTTGAAGTCAAATTTTTCATTTGTGTGGAACTGATGTACACATTAGAATCAGGTAAATTCAGTGATCTTCTTTGGTGGAGCTTTTGCACTCCCTTTGGTTGTGCTTTTGTATACTGAAAAAAAAAATTCATCGAATTTACTTGATTCAAATATGTCAATCGGTTCCACGTGAATTAATCAATTTGCATCAACACGGTCTGTTTTTCTACAGACAACATGATTTGATCATGTATGTTCAAGCCCCTGGAATAAAATTAAACTGCATGTAGTCACCCAAGCTCAGGATCAAACCCGAGATCCTGAACTTGTGCAACAGCAATGTTAGCCACTACGCTGCTTTGTATGAACTGCTCAAATCAATTTAATACATTTTCTTCTTCTTCTTCTTTTGGCTTTTCCCTTCAGGGGTCACCACAGCGAATCATCACTCTCCACCTATCCCTATCTT